>JANRGW010011163.1:0-16827 GCA_024733675.1 Psilopsiagon aymara | reverse complement strand
GCTTTTTTTTTTTTTTTTTCCCCCCCCCCCCCCCCCCCCCCCCCCCCCCCAGTCAGAGGCCAGAATAAAACAACCCAGAAATATTTGAGCAAACAAAAATCTCTGCTAAATTTCATATACTTCACTCTGGGAAAAAAAATAAAGCAATAAAGCAACCTTTATTTTGTGTGCTCTGGAGCTGCCTGGAGGCTTATATTAAACTATTTAGTTAAAAGGTTAGAACTGGTTTCCACAAGCACAAAGAACAGACTCGAGATCTGTTCAGTACTGCACCTATCTCTGGCAGCTACAAGTAACAGACTCCCCAGGAAACTGTATAAGATCAATAAGGAGCATTTTTTCTCCTGGGTGTGTTTCCCACTTTGAGCAATGAATGTTACAGTGATCTCCTGAGCCAGAGGCTACCTCTTCTATAGCACTTAAAATATCCAATCCCTCTCAACATGTAATTGTTCTTTCGATGAACTGATTGTGTTGAGCAGCTCTTGAGAGCTGCCCTTAACTCAGTGCTACCCCGTTCCCGCTACCACCGATCTCTGGAGAAGGACAAGGTAGATGTCAGTTGGTGCTGTTGGCAGTGGCCCAGGCAGAAGAAGGGCTCATGGAGAGGCTAACCTTCCTGGGCAATAATCCACCTGATGATCTCCAGCTTTTCCCAGCAGTTCTCAGTGTATTTGCTTTCTTAGGAGACCAGGTCTCTTGTGCATTCAGAGGACAGATAGAACACCTTCATATGACTGTTTTGAGTCTCAAGAGCTGTTCAAGTAGGTGAACCTTTTTCTGGAAGTTAGCAATGCAAGCATGATTTGGCTTTCAATTTTAAAATGTTTCAACCCAAACGGTAAGCCACAAGGCTTTTAAAATTTGGCTCTTTTTTAAGGTGTACAATTATCATTCCCAAGAAATGTTAGGACAAGACAATTAACCATGTTATTGATTTTCTAAAATGGCAATTTTACTGTGACTTCATCAGGAAATGTGCTGATGCCAGGCCATAACTGCACTCACTGGCCACACCAAGCCATCTTTTCCAGCTGGGAAGGTCTCTCTCACCTTGAAGATGCCTGGGTTTTACCATGGCACAAGCTGAATACTTTGAAGGATTTGTGAAGAGCTTTTAAGTATAATTTATTACCTGAGGCCCAGAAACCCCAGTGCAAGCTCATGCTCATAATACAGATCTGTACAGCATTATCCAACATCCCCGTGCTAACTCGCTCTAACAGAGTAAAAAAGTGCAGGGAATCACCAGCCCCATAAGCTGCAACATATCCTAGCAGCCTGGGTATGTTCCCGGACTCCCAGGAACCTGTGTCTGAGTCGCTCAGCCAGGATGAAACTGAGCCTCTGTGTCCTCACATCCAAAGTCAATAATGCACTGGGTTTAACTCACCAGGCTCCACATAACAGTGCAACTACACCTCTCTTTCACTAGGCAAACATATCAGTGTGACTAGGAACAGTGTCTAAGCTCCAGCCAGAGGAGTTACCAGTAGGCAAAAAAGAAAAGGCAAACCCTAATGGATAAATACTCTGTTAGATACTTGACAGGTGAGGTCAAGTAAAGGACTGCTTAAAGTCATGTGAGACTGCAACCAACCTGGGAATTGTCCTCAGATCTGCAGTCACACTCACCCATCAAGCATTCCTTCATACCCATCTTTCTTCTTGGTACATAGTGAGATGCAGTACCATCTAGCAATTTCTAAGCAGCAACACCCTTGTGCACTGAAAGAAGCAATTTAAGGAGCGATGAGAGTCTTCTGTTAATTCAGCAAACCACATTTTTTTCTATCCTACCAAAGTCACTGCAAGGAGAGAATCTGCAGTAAGAAGGAACGACATGTTTCTGCAACGTCAACTCTCAGGCAAAAGCACCCATTCATTCACTTTCTAGCAAAAACAAAAAATATGAGGCATTCACTTTTGGAGTCAAGGAGAGAGCAAATTAAATCTTTTCTCACATTCTTTCCATAGAGCTAAACTCCTCTCTTTTTTAATATGATTATTTACTATAACTTTACTTCATTATTGCTAAAGAAATTATTTCCTGGTAAATATTGTGGGTCTTTTAAAATAGGAAACAATGGGGAAAAATAGAGGGTTGCTTTATCAAATACATTAAATGCTAACTCTCTCTGATTTTTAAAAAATTGTGAAGCACAAATTATCCAGAGTTTAGCACTCAGTGTCTCTTCCTTGACCTATAAAGTCAACAGTTATGGTGTTAAAGTTTAATCAATCCCATAAAATGTTACTCAGAAAGTGACCCTGGTGTTATGGCTGAAGTACATCTCCTACATTAAAAAGCACTTTCATGGAAGCTAGAGCAGTGTTATTGAAAGAGAGAGCTAATAGGTATCTAGATAGGGTTATGAAAGAGATGTGGAAGTAAAGAAGAGCATTAGGAAAGACAGTGGAAGGAGGAAAGTAAAAGGAGGAAGAGAAAATCCGTTTTTTTCCAAGTGGTTCCCTGCAGAGCTAAATATAAATACACGAATGTTCAGGCTAGAAGGGTAAGAAGCTCTTTTGACAGTTGCTCAAAAGCAGAGTTCTTCATGAGTTTCATAGTAAAGCAAAATGCAATTTCCACAATAAACACAGAAAGACTACAGCAAACAAGACCAATGGAAATATCACTGTAGACAGATGACAGGGCATGACTGATTCCTGCAAAGAGTAATTTTTTGGATACTGTTAAGCTGAGGTTAATTAAACTACAACTTCATCAGAACATTACATTTGTTGGCAAAAAAAAAATAAAGCCAGAAGATTACTAATTATGGTCCATGAACATTCTTTTTGATCATTATCATCCTGACTATTGATTCATTTCCTCACATCCTGCTATCTTCCGCTGCAACATGTAAGTGCCAGGTAGGATATGCTAGGCCTTGCCACATATTCTACTTCATATGTTTTGGGTTTAACAGCCTGCATCCTTCAATATTTGTATCACAGTACATGATGACTCTGGATATTGTCATCAGTGAAGTCAATGAAAGTATATAAACACTTCTGAGAGAGACAACATGGCGTAAAATCCAAACTGTCAAGCCTACCAAAAGTTCAAAACTGAAGAGTGTACTGCTAGCAGAATTTAGACTTCCCCATTCACGGTAGATTCATAAAAGTATGCCAGGTCAATATTATCAATGCCTCTGAACATTTGGTGCAATATATCATGTCTTCCAGACCCACGTCCAAACATATGCAAATGGTTACAATTACCAGAGGCATTCAGAAACTACGCAAATTAGTACCTTACCAGAAATAATCTCTGATGTCAGATGCTATGCAGGAGGAACTAACTAGAGGCAGAGTCTGAGGACAAACCATATCTAAAAAATAGCTGACCAAAAACTATTTTAAGATGGAAAAAAAATATTTTTCTTTCAATAGCTTCTGTCTCCAAATTACCCACCTGTGATTGGCAGTGTATTTCCAAACCCTAAAGAAAACCCTATAAGAATTTTTAAGTGACTTTTCTCTCAGGACTGTGGAAGAGGAAAAGGCCATATTAGAATCCTAGAATGGTTAGGGTTGGAAAGGACCATAAGATCATTCAGTTCAAACCCCCCTGCCAGGGGCAGGGAACCCTCCCTTTCATAGGGATTATAGATATTTAGAGATAATTTCAAATTAGTTAAACCCTGAAGTGAGAATGTCATCTGCAGCATCATAGCATAGTAAGATGCTAGTTTTTCAGCCTATTTTAACTAAAATAGTTAATACTAGCTATTTTATTAAAAGATTATCCAAGCCTGACCTGGGGTAGATTCCAGCACTACTATTCCAGAGCATCTTTGAGTGCAGGGATGATTTGCTTGGAACAAGCCAAACCAAACCATTCTGTGATTCTGTGAAAACAGGAAGTTTTCATCTTAAGAAAAGAAATACTCTAAGAAATTACCATTGAAAAATTCATTTCTCAAACAATGCTGGACAGCTCCCTCAGCCATCCAAGCCTTCCAAGACAGATCGATTGGCAACCAGCCTTCCTTCAGGGGATTTTATCCTCCAGAATTCAAAAGGAAACATTCTCCAAACTATCTGAATTACATCTCAAATAACCATACATCTTCATCAAGTGAATTATTTACAGGAAAGCAGATACCTGTGATTACTCAAATAGAAGTGTTGGCTTTGGGGGCTTTGCAGGTTAGAATGAATTTCAGAAACAGGAGCACATCCTAAAGAGCAAACTATGACAAATTCCTCCATGCTTGCAGCTCTGCACAAGCTAATCTGTAAAGACTGTTATATGCTAGAGCTCAGCTGAACAAATTTGAATGTACAAAGACATCAGAAAGTATTGCCCATGCTTATACCAAAATATATTAATCTGAATTTCACTTTGAACCGCTCAGTTAACATAATTTGGAATCCCTCCAAGTCTTTATACTGTTCAGAGCTGAGATTTTGACTACTTTAATCTTGAAATATATGGCAATGCAAGAAATATTTTAATAAATGCAATCCTTTAGTCAGAAGGGAAATCACAGTAAAGAATTCAGTTGTTACTTCTGAGCAGCTCTCACAATTGAAACACTGAGGTATTCCTAACTATGCCAAAATTTGTCTTTGATATGCCTATTCTGACTGCAAAGCAGAGGTATTGAATAAAAATATGAGAAAACCCACCTTACGAACTCAAAGACCTTGAATTGCTCAGGTGAATTTGCAAACATGCAGCAGTTGACATCAGTGAACACAACTTCTAAAGCCTTCAACTTGCTAATGGGTCCAGATGTCCAAAACTACCAAAGCTGCAAGCACAAAAGACCACTGAACTTACCGTATCAAACTTGCAGTCTGCTGCGGCAGTTTATATGCTTTTTTACCCCCCAGGCTATCTTTAAACAGCTTTAACCACAGGTTTTCCACCCTGCAGAGAGGCTATTGCAAAGCCATGGCTACTATGAAATTGTCCTTCAGTATTTAAACTAAACATTTTTCCCTCCTTTTCATCTTGCTGTTCTAATTTTTTATGTCCTATATACAATAAATAATTCTTTCCTGTTTTTTATCTTTTTTCCTGATGAAAAATATTTGTAGACCATGGTTCCTTGCTCAAAATGGAGGTGTTTTTAAGGAAACAGCAAATCATTCATCTCCCTGCTATGTCTCTAAATAAAAAAAATCAAAGCAAAGTTCTCTTTAAATAATTGCGTGCCATAATAAACCTCTTTACTATCATCTCAACTAGGAACATACTATTGGTGAACACCCAGATAATCTCCAGTTGGAGAAAGGTCTAATGTTTATCAGAGATGCAATGAATTATGAATAAATATATATAAGTATGCCTTCACTACAAAATTTAGATACAGATTAGTGATTGAATCTCCCCAGCACAGAGGAAGGGCTGCTATTTCAGTATTCTTCTAACCAGCCTATTCAAATTAGGTTTTTGGGGTTTTGGTTTTTTTTTTTTTTTTGTTCCTTTAAATAACGGATTAGTTAAAAGGATGTGAATTAACTTAGAATGAATGTTCAATTCATATAGTAGAATCGTCATCATCATTATTACAGGAAGCTCTAATCATTACGCAGCCACTAATATAAGACATTCTGCTAGCTTGCCTTTAATGAACATGACTCACATTTCACTTTAATGATTCCTACACCCGTGTCTCCTCTGTGCTTTCTACACATACAGTCATGGGGGAAGGGTGGCCTACATAGCTTTTTAAAGACGAAAGAGAGTCTCTTCCAGTACCTCTCTTTTATAGGAGCTCACATCACAAAGCCTTGGAGAATCTGAAGATCAGAAAGTACTTGGAGCCATCTCCTTTCAAGTAGTCTCCAACTGGTCTACCCAAGATGAAGGAACACCAAATGAGTGAGCTCCCCAAAGGGGCTGAACAACCTTCAGCATTTCCTGCAGAAGAATCACTTTCTCATCTTGCTCAGCAAATTCACTGTTTTCTACAAGAGAATGCAGCAACTTAAACAGAACATAGCTCTCAGGGAAGGGGCTTGCAGAGGTAGCAATATAGAGATTCAAGTGTATTGCATTGAGGACACACAACCCAAAGAATCTGTAGGAATATTCAAAAAGGAAACTCGGCACCTCACACCCTCTTTTCTCAACCCAAATCTAGCCTCACTGTAAAAATGAGGCATTGAGATACTAAATTTTCGGATGTACAAAACAGTCCATGTTGTCCACTTACCTCCAGCTCCTAAGCTCTTATATATCTTCATAACATAGACCATTTCTCAGAAAGTCCATCTCAATCAATCACGTCACAGCCAGAAATGTCTCTGTAGCAGCCATTTACTAATGTTTGAAAAGCGTCACTAATAATAGCCAGGGAAAAGCACAAACTTAGCTTTTCACATGCCTGCTACATAAAAAAAACCCATCAAACTGCTTCCATGGAATGACAGATAAATAAAACTGCTACTTTTCCAGGACTTCTGTTACATTCCTTAAACTTTTTTTGCAAGTAATTACACAATTAAACTGCAGAATTAATTTCATTACAAAGCCATTATTTAAACATCATCCTACTATTAATCTGACTGCTACAGCCAATTCTACCTGTAATCACAGCCTTCCCAAAGGATAATACTGTAATAGTTAAGCATAGTCAGGTTCTGGTTTTATACACAGTGGTTACAGGTGTAAATAAATTACTTCTTTACACACCAAGAATTTCTCTAGTGTACTCCTCAGTCAAATAAACTAAAACATTTTACAGCATTCCAGAGAAACAGATAAAGGAAAAGCAGAGACAACTTCACAGAAATTCCTTCACATCCATCCCATCCAGATGTGATGTCTGGCACATAACCACAAAGTGCCCAGCCACCGGAGGCCAGGGCTGAACGATGCTACAGCCTTTTTGAACACTGGTGTTAGCCTAGGAGAGAACAATGTTTGTATTAAAACTGACTGAAAAGTTTAACATCACAGTTTGCTTCCCTCTATTTGGTACTCTTTGATTTTTTCTTAACTTTTGCACACGCAAATACCTTTCCTCCCACCATTAATTATAATTAAGTTTAGAGATGCTGGCAAAGTTTAATCTCACTTTATAAAATTATTTTCATTGTCCAGGACCCATTTAATATCCAGTCTTTAATATCCAGTCTAGAGGCAGCACCAGATAGGAATGAAGTTTGGCTCACTCCTGACTCGGATGTTCAAAAATAAGACTGTCATTCAAACTCCACATGATGCTTCTAGCAGGAGACAAGGATGGGGCACAGCATGCAATTCCCATGTAAAGAGACTTGATCACAAGCAGGGAACAACACAACATTTTGGGAACAGCACAGAGAGAAAAAGCAGTCTCAGTGATCAAGCTACAATACCCCCTCCTAATTGCCTGAGAAAGAGAATACCCTTTCCCTACACTCTTTAGCTACTGTTACATGTGAAATTCATGCCCATGCTTAGCTCCTCAGTTTCATTCTTTACCTGTTTATAACACATCTCTTTATGCCCAGTGCTCTTAAAATATGCAGGACATTCTTCCATTTCAGTTTTGGAAGACTACAGATATTATTTCATGTATTCAGCTCTTCTACAGTTGCTTCCTATTGCTCCTCAAATCTACACATCTATACAACCACCTTTTCTCACTCTTTGGTCTACAGCACACAAGGATTTGCAGGATCACAGCTGAACTATTCCTGGAAATGCTAACCATTTCATGCCCAAAATTCATCTGTGGTGTAGTTCAGCAGTTCAATCCATCGTCACTGAATTTGGCCTAATATGTTCAAATAGTTGAACAGGAACAGAACAAAAAAGTCAGCTAAAACAACATTTCTTGTACAAAATGTTAACCAGAGCTTTTAGTGATTCCCAAACAAAATGCTTTCCTTTGTGGTTTTTATGATGATAACAAAATTAAGATCCTCTCCACAGTACCTACTTGTTGCTCTCGTGCTGCTTCACATCTATTACAGCCAAGAATAGAAGCAGAACTGCTGATTACCACTGGAAAGACTGTTTCCTGGGTTGAATGACAGAAGGAAAAACCAGTTATCCCAGAGGAAATCACAGCACAAGTTCAGAAGCCTGCAAAACCATCCCAAAGTACCCAGGTATTGCCCACAAAAAGTGCCTCAGCCTTTGAGGCCAAATTCAGACATTTCAGCTAGCGCTGAGTAACACCTTTCTTAAGTGGCTGCACAAGTGACTGTGAGCCTGTGAGTAAGACTCTGACCCTCACAGGCTTGTTCAAGTTCGCAATTATCCCAAAATGTATTCTTGTCAACAACACAGAATTTTCAATACATCACTTGCTTTTCAAGTCGAATTAACACTTCACAGTCAGATTCTGCTTCCTAGACAACTCTATCCTAATTGAGACTTTCCTGATTTCATTTCAAGAGAGAGCAAGAACTTTCATTTGTGATTTTAGCTGTGGGGACAGATAGATAATGAACTGTGTAGGTTTCTCCAAACAAAA
Source organism: Psilopsiagon aymara (assembly GCA_024733675.1). NCBI lineage: Eukaryota > Metazoa > Chordata > Aves > Psittaciformes > Psittacidae > Psilopsiagon > Psilopsiagon aymara. The sequence continues at coordinate 8,395 of JANRGW010011163.1, read as the reverse complement.
TATTACGTCCCCTTAATGCAGCTACCTGACAAAAGACATTAGACTACAGGAACTGGGACTGTGCTTAAGCTCAGACATGTATTGTTAAATGTGACATGCTCAATTTATCATTAGTTATGAAGTGAAAACGGATGAATACACATTCAATTTAGTTCAGCTGCTTTCTTCATTTATCACACTCTTTCATCATCCATCATTCTCCCACACCACCCTTTTGATTTGAACAAATAACATACTTTCATAAGCTTAATCTAATTAATCATAATTGTAAGGTAATGTTCCCTTAATGAAGCATATATTGGGCTTTATAAAGTTTGTTGCAATTTTAATAAAATCTGTTCCAGATAAAATCTACAAATGTTTTCAATGGAGCCAAAACCAGCCCTATCTCTCCCACTCATTACTAAGGTTGATGATGATGTATCAGTACAACGAGTTGCTCAAGCATATTGTTCTTTTATAGAACCACTGCTTCAATAAATTGGAAAGCGTTCATCATTCTGTGAGACAAGACATGTAGTTTAAAAACTTAACTGAAGTAGATACAAATTAAAAAAACAGCCAAAAAGATTTTTCACACATTACTGCTATGAAATACATGATTCTTGCTATCTTCTGAGGGCATTGCACATGCCAAAGAAGGTATAAAGAAGAGGTTGCTCCTTAGCAGCAGAAGGAGTGCACAGAGCTACTAAGTTTGTTGCAGTTCTCTGACTGCAGATAACCCAAAACAGAGCCACTCTCCAGCAACATCAGTGAACATATATCTTCATGCATCAGACCATGGCAAGAAATCTCAGTTCTTCTCAGGACAACTCAGCTTTGTTCACTGAAACTTTTCAAGTCATTATGACCCCAGATTTCATTTCCCCCCACCACTGCCTAGACACAATTTTTTACCTCATCTTGTGGTTTTCAAAGCATCATGAAACATTTTGGAGCATCTGGGTGGAAAGTGCTGTGGAGATCAATTTACTTATGATGATCATCAATGAGCAATTTTATTTGCTCTTTATTGACATACATGGACTCGTCATACCAAGATTAACATAACCTCCATTTGCTAACACCATAGCATACTCACTTGCATCTTTGTCCACTCTTTAACTGACAATTCTATGTTGCAAAAGCAGAAGCAGCACATTAGAAAATTGACTTATATTCCCACGGACAGGATTTTTGCCTGTATATACCCTGGTCATAAAGATTGCTGCACAAAAATTGGCAAGATCATATTCCACCCATCCAACCACTTATCTACAACGTAGTGTCCATATTTTCATTTTCAAGTGCAGTTTCACTAGCTTTACTTCAGCCTTTTTCCTAAGTAGTGAGAAATTTCAGCAAGAGGAACAATTCTAACCATTATATGCTACTACCACCACCTCCATCAAGACTAAGGTTTACCTGGCAAGATGATGGGCGAACAGCACAGAAAACATCCATTGCAGCATCTTATTTTGATGTGAGTCGTTACAGGGTCTTTTCTCCTTACATCAGGAAGGAGGAAAGGCAATGTAGTTGTACAGCTTGTTCCCTAGTTTACATTGAGGAGTTGTAGAGCTTTTTCCTTCCACTTTGTGAAATTAATGTGTGATGGTTTCTGGCAGACTGCTAGAAAAAATGTGATTGTGACTCTCCCTTGTTGAACACAAGATTAGAGCTGCATGGCTGCCAGTGTTCTCTTTAGACCTGGCAAGTTATTTTACATACCAGACAAACGGTGGCAGAAAATAGGGATTTACTGATTACAAAGACAAAGGCAAGACTAACAGGAACTAACTTCATGTCTGACATGGACTTATAGTAGCCAATTGCCTCTTTTAACAGCCACTTATTTCTGTAAGTCATGCCTTGAAACACAGGAGTACAGGGTTTAATAATCCACCAAGGACACAGAACAAGTAAGCAGTAATGCGAAGAAGAAATACCACAACAGCAGTAACAACCCCTTGTAGCTGGAGCTCGCTGCAGTAAATTCATTTGTAAAGGATCAGACACTCAGGAGGGACATCTGGGTCAGCCTCTTTCTAGATGGAGGCTGATACAGAGATATTATGTGGGAGAGAAACTAGAGACATTTAACATAGTTTTGCATTCTTGTGAAAAGAGAACTGAGATCTCCACTGGTAAGGGAGAAGGATGTAATGCAATGTCTTGTCTCCAGAAATGGAGTTTCCGCATCTTCCCACCTGAGAGCATTCCTGTGGCAGTCCCCTATCCCAGCTCTTCCCCTTACTCCCATTTTATACTCACAATTACACGGGCCTGTGAGGTGGCACTTTCTGTTCCTTGTCCATGCCCCTTCACTTTATTTTTTAAATTTTTTAGTAATATTTTTGACTCAGAGTAAATATATCCTCTAAGGCTAAGCTGCTAGAGCAGCCAGTGCAGCCAAAGCACTGATACCAATTAAGTTAAGTACAAAGTATGAGATCAATTAATCATTTATTATCTTTACAATGCAATAGCTGAAGCACCAGGGTAAGGCAGTCCAATAATCCTTACAACTCCCAAGGTGCTCATCCTCTCCTAAGCTGAGCATTCGTTATCCAGAGAATATCAGTATAGGAAATTCTTCATTTTTCAAGGCAATCAGCCTAGTAGACATGACAAGTGTTTGAAGCTCTGGCCCACCTTAAACACATGAAGAGGCCTGTAAACACGTTTGATCTTAAACAGCTTTAAGGTCTCATCTTGCTTTCACTGAAAGCAAAAGGAAAACTCTCCTTGACCACTTGGAATTCAGGTTCATTTCACAACAGTGACAACATCAGATAACCTTTACAAATGCACTGGTCTGCCCCTAAGCACTACCTCTCTCCCAAGGTGGAAATACATAAGAATCCAATCGAAAAGATACATATGCAGTGAAGAAAGCTGCCTTCAGTAAAATGAATGTAGGCAAGAGAAGTACTTCAGGCTTCTGGTGTATGAAAGCTATAAAGAACATGTACAAAATACCCCATCTCCTGCCTTCCTTGTTCTGAAATAATCTGCCACTTCTGACACAGAACAAGTAGCAAGATGGCAGCACGAATCACAGAAATCCCAGGGGGTACACATTTAAGTCAATTCCCTACTGGAAAACACACACACAAAGTGATGCAAATTGTCTTGTGGCATGGTGCACCTGTTCACTTTATAAATAAAAAGGTACTTTACAATGAACCATCACAAATATACAAAGATTCTGCAGGAAAAAAGGTTATGCAACGCATCTCTGCTCCTTAAAACAGGTCAGCAACAAGAGAAATGGTAAAAAAAACACAACTCTATGGAAATGGCAAAGCCTGTGACCTTAAGCTCTCAAAACACGACCATTCAAAGTAATATAGGGCACTATTTAGAGAAAAGTCACTGCCAAAAAGAGAATAACTTAGATGCTGGGGAGGGACTCTTCATTAGGGACTGTAGTGGTAGGACAAAGGGTAACGGGTTCAAACTTAAACAGGGGAAGTTTAGATTGGATATGAGGAAGAAATTCTTTGCGGTAATGGCTGTGAGGTACTGAAATGGGTTGCCCAGGGAAACTGTGAATGCTCTGTTGCTCACGGTGTTCAAGGCCAGGTTGGACATAGCCTTGAGTGGCATGGTTTAGTGGGAGGTGTCCCTGCCCATGGCAGGGGAACTGGAACTAGATGATCTTAAGGTCCTTTCCAACCCTGACTATTCTATGATTCTATGATGTAATAGGTGTGTCCAATTCAAAGGAACATGCTGATCAGCACGGACTTTGATTTACCACCACAAGACCACACAAGTGCCTCCTTCATTTTGCGCCCCAAACCTGCTTTCTTTCAGACCCCAACCTCCAAGGCCTCCTACGTAACTTTGTATCCCAGCCACAGCACAGTTCCTAGCATGGAAGTTGCTGCCCAGGCCACCAAACAGCCTTTGACTTCACCTGCCCAGCAGAGACTGGTGCCGCTGGATGGTTTCCTTTCAGAGCTAGACTTGGCCCATTACTCGGAATCAGTAGCCGAGACAACCTCACCTCCTATTATGTTTTCTGTAATTTTCTCCTCTGGTTTTCACACCACTACAACTCATATACCACAAAGGACTTGAGGGTACTCAGGGGTTGTGTCCTACTTGTTACTGACAATTGTGTCCACTTCAGTGCACCCATTCAACCAGGAGGTTTCATCCAGTGAAGCTAGTGGAAGACCCTTCTACTTAAGAACTAATTTGTTACAAAGAACAATCACAGAATCATAGAATAGTTAGGGTTGGAAAGGACCTTAAGATCATCTAGTTCCAACCCCCCTGCCATGGCAGGAACACCTCCCATTAAACCATATCACCCAAGGCTCTGTCCAGCCTGGCCTGGATGGAGCATTCACAACATCCCTGGGCAACCCATTCCAGTGCCTCACCACCCTTACAGTAAAGAATTTCTCCCTTATATCCAATCTTGCATTTGGTTGTTGTTTGCCTAGTGAGTTCCTTTATCATTTACTTGCTTGGTGCAACGTACTTCCTGAGCACTGCATTCCTGGCAGCAGCATAGAAACTGCTTGGACTAAATTCATTAGAGTTTAACATCATATTCATAATACGATTCACCACTTAAAAAGCACTAGCAAATGTTGCCACTGTATCATGCTGCAAGCAGAAGATAAGAGGAGAAAATGTGGTAAACATCGTCTTTGTTACATATGTGCTAATGCTAACTTTGCTGTATGCGGCCACTGTAACCTTGCTTTCAACTCTATTGAAACAGCTCATAAACCCTGGCTCTGCCATATATAGTACTGTCTGCTCACACAGTGCTAATGTTTAATTAAATGGATACTTCATAAGAAAAGCACAAGGAAGGACAAGTGCCCTTCTAGTTTCAGCAAGACCTTTATTCACTCGCACACAAATACATCCACTGTTTCCAGTTTATGAGTGTGTAACAGCACACAATCAACACATCCCAGCTCCTGTGCTCTGCAGGTGTATTTATTTAACACCCATACTCAACACAAGAAAGTGTTTCAGTAGTGCAAGAGCTTGACTTAAAAAAAAATCATAAAAATCTTAATAGCATGTTACCATTCAAAGTTTTGAACGTAAGCAATTATTTATTCTTTTGTTTCCAAGTTTTGGTTAAAAACCTGTTTTATTGGAATTGCGTGAAAGAAAATTACCAGGGAATGGAGCTGATCAATCAACACCATGAAAGAAGAACAGCATGCATATGGATAAGCAGGGAGTAAGAGCAAGGAAAAGTGGCAATGAAGGAAGAGAGAAGGAAATGAGTTGAGCATTTCCTGTGAACTGTGTTCTGTATGTTGGCACTTTATCCCAGCTTTTAAAAGGAGCGACACATTCTAGAGAGAAAATTCAGCAGTGTCTACTTGAAAGGTAAGAGTAAACTTAGACCCTGACAATTACTAAATAAGAACATAATTAATTATTTCTTCAACTGAATAGTCCTGAATCCTACCACAAATCAATCAGCTCTTCTTGCCTAAGAAGCTCTGACTCTATTTTAGCTCAATGAAAACAAAATCGATGAAGGCCAATTATAGCCCATCTCGTTAGAGTATGCAAATAGTTCACTATATAGAGGAGCCGCTCTTGCTTGGAGCACTGTCGAGGAAGACACTGGTCTGGCAAAAGCAAACGTGAGCTAGTGCTGGCCCCTAGCTGTGTGTGTTGTAAAATACCAGCTCGGTTCCGATCTCTTTGGAGGGGAAGCAAATCTAGCAGGGACCAAATGTGCCCGATAGCAGCTCTTCATCAGCTTTCTACTCAGTAATTTCATGTGCAGACAGCCTACCAACGTGTCTCAGAAAGTAGATTCAAAGTTAGTTACAAGAAATGGCGCACACCAAGCTACAGAAAGCAGAGCAAGAGCAAAGCTACAGCTGCAGGGCAATAAGGCCGCTACAGACTGAAGTGTTTTGAGAGCTGAATCTTTTTTTCCTGCCATTGTTCCACAGCTCTGCATACCCCAGCCACATGAGAGTATTCACATAGTGGAAGGTGACTGTATGCATGCAGTGGGCATGCACCCACGAGACCATAGGATCCAATTCATACATCCACAAAAATCTGGCCTTTCTGGGTCATGTTCATCCTGACTGATCTTCCCATTGTTTGCTCACAACAGACAGGATTATTCCTGTCAAGGAGTCACTTGCGGGACTGAGTTTCCCAGATCTCTGGCTACAGACCAAGTGTATTTTTGACTAAAAGTTTGGCCTTTCTGCCCATGTAGTAGGACTCTACCCTTGGCTTCATACACAACTTTGATAGATAGCCCCATCTTTCCATTGGTTACCTAAAACTTATGATGCAATCCTTACTTTACTGCCACACTTGTTAGTGTCGCCAGGACTTGGGGTAAATTACATAGCAGCAGCTACAGAAGGACTTAAAATGAAGTACGTAATTTTTTCAAGATCACAAGTGCCTCCAGTTTTGTTTGTGGCGTTGAATCAATCTCTGATGTCACAGCACAGCTCAGGCTCTTGGGCTGTGTGTGTTTGGGGGCTTTGGGTTTGTGTTCAGGGTTTTTTTCATTATTGTTATTTTTATGTTAGTCCTATTGTTGCTGGGGGAGTATGGGGTTTGAAGCATCTTGAAAAGAGATAATAAATATAATTATTAAATTATTATAGTTAACAACTGCAATATATTAGAATTCTGTATTGTAGTATACATCATATATTACTTATTTTATAGTATATATTACATGTTATATGCTATATTGATAACATACATTTATTATAATTAATAATTGCAATATAATTATTGCAGTTATACTGCTTTTGAAGCACAGAAGACAAACCATTACTGCTTTTATCACTAAATCTTGACACACATACCTAAGAAATGTGAGAAGCCAAACCTGGGTGTTCAACTGCTCCAAACACAGTTGACCCTCACATTCCCTTCAGGTAACTGATTTCTAAGGTAAATCCAGGCATTAGCACTTTTGCCTTTAAAAAAAAAACCTTCCTTCCTGTTTCAATACTGTACATCTCTAACTTCAAAACCTGAAAGCATTAGAGCTGAAAGCTTCAAAGCAAAAAAGCAGAGAAAAAAAAAGCTGTTCACTACTTAATAAGCAGCTATATGCAATAAAAAAAGCATCCTCTTCAGACAGTTTTGAAAACAATGAGCAAATCCTTATGAAAAGTAACATAATGCTCAATAGCAAAATGGCCTCCTTGAAACAGTATCCTTAAGAGTTTATTTTATCTTTCTGCTGATAGAATAGTGCAAAATATCCACTCTCATTTCAGAACACACAGACAAATGTACACAATTAGAAGGCTGTCTAAGATGCTGCAGTAAGGGAATTCTGTGAGCTGTAATGAGGTCTGCTGGAATTGTCATCACATCCCCATGAACAAAAAAAAACAACAATAGGGCTATCAAGGGCATTCTCGAAACTGCACTTCCCCTGTTGCATCCTTGGATAGTTTTTTTTCTGCTTTTTCTCTGGGTCACAACCAATTCAAATAGTAATTTTCTTAATGGCTCAGAGTTTAACTCCCTACAGAGTCCATCTTCTTAAAGAACCACAGTGACATATTAAAGCAATCTTATCCATTTACTAACCAGTCTCTTTATTTTTATTCTTTTTAAGCCTATAGGAAAAGATGCTCTACAGCCAGAACGTAACAGCAGATAAGATGAGGAAGACTGCCTTTCTGGTGGAAAAACCCAAGGACAGCAGCAAGCCTAGAGAACTGGCAGAAGTAACACAGTTTGCTGTAAGGAAGGCAGCTGTATGTAGGGGGGAGCTAAAATTCAACACCATGCAAGCCTCAACAGTGGGCCCATTTACACAGACTCCATTTTTGCCCAAGTTCATTTCCATTGGTGATAAAGCAAGGCAAATAAAGCTATCTCAAGCAGAGATTAATCCAGTTTAAGGTCCCAAATTTTTAAGCCACTTCAATTGTGCAAAGCTGTAAAACACAGGTTTAAGTAAGTAATTTTACCTTTTTTACAGTAAGTGTGTCCTTGGCTGGCTGGCTAAATTGGATTTCTGTAGTAACAGTGTACTGTGATTTAGCCAGATCAAACTCAAACTCTATGCAAAAAGCTAATGTGAATTTCCACCAGGAGGAGCCAAATGGTCTCATTTGTTCCTACAAAGTAAAGACCAGTGTGAGTGAAACACTGTGCCCCAAAGCAGCACAGGTACCAGTTCTGCTGCTGTCATCAGCAGCAACTGTAAAACTCCCTGTCCTGGGTTCAGCAGTAGCAGTCACTTTTCTCCTTCTTAGTAGCTGGTGCAGTGCTGTGGTTTTGACTTTCAGCCTGGGAACAGCACCAATAACACCGATGTTTTTAGTTGCTGCTCAGTGATGTTTACTCTGACCAAGGACTTTCTGAGCCTCATGCTCTGTCAGGGAGGAAGGGAAGCCGGGAGGAAGCAGAGACA
>JANRGW010011161.1:0-27793 GCA_024733675.1 Psilopsiagon aymara | reverse complement strand
ACCTTGCACTTGGCATGGTTAAACTTCATCAGGTTGGCATCAGTCCACCTCACAAGCATGTCAAGGTCCCTCTGGATTCAATTCCTTCCCTCCATTATAACAACCGAAACACACAGCTTGGTGTGATTGGCAAACCTGCTGAGGGTGCACTTAATCCCACTGTCCATGTCACCAACAAAGATGCTGAACAAGACCAGTTCCAGCATTGATCCCTGAGGGACGCCACTCATTACTGGTCTCCAGCTGGACATTGAGCCATTGACCACAACTCTTTGCATTGACCACAACTCCAGCCAGTTCTTTATCCACCAAGTGGTCCACCTATCAAATTGATGTCTCTCCAACTTAGAGACAAGGATGTCACGTGGGAAAGTGTCAAACACTTTGCATAAGTCCAGATAGATGACTTCAACTGCTCTACCCTTGTCCATCAGTCCTGTAGCCCCATCATAGAAAGCCACCAGCTTGGTCAGGCAGGATTTCCCCTTAGTGAAGCCATGCTGGCTGTCACCAACCACTTGTGGTTTTTCATGTGCCTCAGGATGCCTGCCAGGAGAATCTGCTCCAAGATTTTGCCAGGCACAGAGGTGAGACTTGACTGGTCTCTGGTTCCCCGGCTCATCCATTTTCCCCTTCTTGACAACGGGGGTTATATTTCCCTTTTTCCAGTCGTCGGGAACTTCACCTGACTGCCATGATTTTTCAAATATGATGGACAGTGGCTTAGCAACTTCATTTGCCTGCTCCTTTAGGACCCATGAATGGATTTCATCAAGATTCACGGACATGCATTTGTTCGGGTTCTTAAGATGGTCTTGAACCAGTTCCTCTCCTACAGTGGGCCCAGGGTCTTCATTCTCACAGTCCCTGTGTTAATAAATTCTACTATATTCCCTGTCCTATGTCACGGAACAGTGCCACTTTGGAAATCCAAAATCTGAGCTTTTAATAAAGACCTGTGGTCAACATTTACTTCAAATTCTGGTTAATCAGTCCCAAGCAAGTACTATGCTGACCAGAAATAAAATCACTAAGCTACTCAGTGTAATACCCTCTTATTAGAATTATCTGTTCTGCATGCATCTGTATTTTTTCACCTGTGTGAAAGAGCATGAAAAATTTTAGATGACCAAAAAGTGCCTTATTTTCTCCAGAGATCTGGAAAAAGTATATGCTGCTTCTTACCTTGGCAAGTATAAATCTGAGGACCAAACATTAAGAAATGAAACATTAACATAAATCATTTCTTTTTGTAGATATATATCATTGGCACAGGATTCAAAGCAACAAACTGAGATTGCAACCAAATATAGTCGAAAGCCAACACAGAAAATACGGTGGGGGTTTTCTCCTGTAAATATTTAACTGTGTAGTGACCTACCTGAGTGTCTAAATAGGGTTTTCTCTGGTTCTCCAGATTGTATTACAATGTTCAGAATTTTCAGTAGAAACCTTATGAAACAAAAAAACCCAAAAACCTATATTCTCCTTTCAAAACAGTTATAAATGTTGAATTAGCCTCCTCAAAGCTTTTCAGCCTTGCTACAATATCAGCTAAGCAGACGTGGCAACATCTCTGGTATCTGGAGGATATACACCACATCCTCCTAGGCAATTCCCTACCAAATCAATGTGATCCCTCCAGCATCTTTCTACACTGCAGTCTTGTCCTCACCTCTCTCCTTTGCATCTGGCACTTAGCCTGAAGAGGGTCACCTAAGAAGTCATGACATCCCTACAGTCTAAATAGCCCATCACCTGACCCCTCAGGAACGCTCCTGCTTTAAAATCTTGTGCAAGATGCGTGCAGAGAAAAGAGGTAGGCACTAGATCAGGGAAAGCCTAGGGACAGCACCTTTTCCTGTCATTGTTAAGCCTTCACTTCGCAACAGACAGCATCAGATAAAAGTAGTTTTCTATTATTGCTCTGAAGTCCTGGTTCAGTGTCCTTTTTGTCAGAGGGCTGATCAAGATTCCTGATTTTAATGGCAGTTAAAGAAGCTCTGCATCCAAAAGAGGAGGCCCAAATCATGTTGATGATGTTTTTTTTGAAAAGCTTTGGGTTTTGGTTTTGACTTTCTTTTTTTCTTCTTTTTGTAATTTATACAACAAAGGCAGAGGCTGAGATGCTGGATTCTGGGATTCTCTCAAATACTATCTTTTTATTAAAATAAGATAAAAAGCAAAAAGTTGTCAGCGAAAGACATAAGGAAAAGAGTAGTTCTTAAAGAAAAAATCTTTAAAAACAGCTCATGGGACTCTGAAAGCTTTTGTCTATTATTTCTTTTTCTTCTGTTTTGCAAGTTATACATTCTTTATTTTAATTTTATTCATCTTTGCTTTACCAGGACATTCAGTAAACTAGCTATGCTCAAAACCTCATAGCATCAACAGGAGGTCAGAACACAAACTACGAAAACATTATTTTTTCATATTACAATGACAAGCTAATATGCTATGGTACATACTGATCTGGGTTTCTTTTACATCAGCATTATCCATAAACACTTTACTTGGGGTCTTTGTCCTTCTTCCACTAGATTAATTCACCAATATTATGTTTCATGACACCAAAATACTACAATGTACAGCTTACTTGCCTAGGGAAGAGATGAACATGGCTTGCCTTTGCATTGCATTTCTGCTCCAGCTCCCAGTGGCTGCACCAAAGGTCTGGACAAACATGCTACATGTCACTGCCAGTCATTGCTATTCTAGATAAATAATCCCCCAGCTATTCAAGCGTGATAAATCCAACTATAACTGAAAGAGAGATATTTTTAAATCCACCTTCACTTTGCAATGAATGATGCCATCTAGAATCAAGCTTAGTCCTGCCATACCTGGCAAAATAAAAACACTAGGAAGCAAACTAAGTAGGAACTACCGGGAAAGGCATTCATAGAGCTACTTGCAGTCCAAAGCAGAAGTCTGCTAATCATCTTGGCCTAGGCAGGTGCTCTGATTGCATTCTGTGGCTTTTTGTTTGGGAGTTGCTCAGGAAGTGTTCTTTACTACAACGCAAAGCCTTGACAGAGTGCAAGATTGCATTTTGGTTCTATGAAATGTTACAGACACTGACTTATTAGAAAATGTGCACCCTGCTTTCCTCCTTCCTTTTCCAACAGGATTAGTCTTCTTTCCAGTACCAGGACTGTTGAGCTGTTGTTTCTGGAAGCCCTAGCCCCTCTAATGGGGAAAAATGCAAAATATCAGCCAGCAAAACTGATCTTAATATGGTAGAATGAGAATCTGTTGCGTCATCTGTCACAAGGATAGACAAGCTGTTGTCTTCATTGCATGCAGCTCTTGGGAAGTTATAGGAAGATTCATCTAAAGAGTTGCACCATGTGATAGGTATCAGGTCATTCGAGTCTCAAATGAATACCTAAAATAAGGATATATTGATATGGATATATATATAGATATATAGGTAGATATATAGACATATAGATATATAGAGAGATATATAGATACACAGATATGTAGATACATAGATATATATGGCCCCAACGGACCAGTAAAATTTCAGTATTAGTTATCTTTTCTTCACCACTCCTTCTAAATTCTAACTTACACTGAGGATCCACAAACAAGAGAAATACACAGTGGCTTGCCAAAACCATTATGAATTTCTAATATAATTTCTTTCATTCAGAACTTCGATAGGTTTTCCTTTTCTGAATCAGATCAGTAAGATGAAGCACTGTATATTATAATTATAATGCAATTTTGCTTTTTATGAGTTCGCTTTACTGCTGCATTTATTTCCATTGCAGTAGCAACAAGGCATTACAGCCAGGAATAGGATCCCGATGTGTTTAAGCTACATAAACACATAGGAAGAGACAGATACCACCTGAAGGCCATAACAAGGGGGTTGGAACTAGATGAGCTTTAGGTCACTTTCAACCCAAATCATTTTATGATGTTATGATTCTATGAATACTAATCATGGATAGAAAAAAAATAGACCTAGAAATTGTCTAAGGACAAGTAACAAGGTTAAAATCAGAACCAGTCTGCAAGATGCCACCAGTTGATGGTACCTTGGAAGGAAGCAATGGCTGCCAATTCAGACAACCTAGTTATTGCTGTACAACCTGCAGACTGCTGCCTTATTAAAGTTTTGATAAAAAATTGCCCCCAGACACTGCACAAAGTGCTCTGAATGAATCTGATGCTTACTGGAGAGGGTGCACCTTCTACTTCATTTACCTCTGAGCTGAGAAAGAAGAATATAATTGAACATGCTTCCCTCTTTAGTGCAATTTGTTCATGAACATTGTTACACTGAGAGCAAGTGAGTATAAAAATCACTCCTTCCTCAACCAGGGAAAATATGTGTGCGCTTTCTTACACTGCCTGTGTACAGGAAATCATTCACAAACCTTCAAAGGCATTGATGGGGGAAGGGAGGAAGCTGGAATGGCATTCCTTGGGTAAAAGCACATGAAAGTCTGGTCAGATTAGTGTAATATATTACACAAATGTGACACAAAAATGTTCATGGATTACACTTCCTTCGCTGTATCATATTAGCACCTCATCATCCCAGCCTACCACAAACAGATGCTAACATGATATGAGAAGAGAGCTAGAATATGTTGAGGTTTCTGTCTCACATTAGTAGTGTGTGCAATGTCCTGTGATTCCGCTTGCCAGCATGTGATGCACAAATTGCAAAAGCATAATCTATGAAAAAAAAAAAAAAAATCCCAAAATAAAACAAGACATTACTGTGAAAAGTGTGTTTGCAATGTGCTGAAAAAAAAAAAAAAAAAAAAATGCATGCTCTAGGTAGGGAAAATCTATCCCACCCCTGGCAAGTTTGCCAGGCTACAGAGGAGAGTGCTAAAAGTCCCTAACTGGTACTCACTAGAACGCACTGTTCCCTTTCAGTGAGTTTCTTACGATACTTTTGAGAAGACTTAAGGCTTTGATTTACTCAAATTGTATTATTTTAGCAGGGTTTATATGGTTTTTCTTTGACTGCATCTTTTCCTTGCAAGTAAAGTTAGCCTTGGTGTTTAATCTGGGGATAGAGAAAAGCGTCAGTCATCTGCCAGTCCAAAGCCTCTGAGAGATCTCGACTCCAGACTTTGTTCCTCACATTTAGTATTATGGTGTATTCAATGAGATGATATTGCACATATACAGCAGACTTCTTATACTGGCTAATTAACCTTTAAAGGGAGAGAAGGCTATGAAGATGCACATGCTCACATTTGCTTGGAAAAACCTACTTATGCCCCATACAGCCTCATTTGCCATGCAGAAGCAAAATCAGAGAAAAATGCATGTGCATATTTGAAGATGCCTTTGTTTTTTCATGAGCAACAGATGAAATTTGCAGCTGCTGAAAAAATGCCATCTCCAGATGCCATCTCAAGTGCTTTACTGCACATAAATATGAGGGAAATTATTATTATTATTAACAATTATAAAGAACGAAATGCATACTATATAAACTGGGTTAAGCTTTGCGCATCAAAAGTTTATTTTTGTCTTGTTTTAATAGATTTACATGGGGGAAATAAATATGACTGATAAAATCTCTTTGGCTTTCTCTCTTGCAACAGTAATTATGCCAGGCCCTCCATGCCGTAAGGTTACGATTATACAACCCTGTTTCTGGTTTCCTCTAGACATATGTGCAATATATACATTGCACATAAATTGGCTCAAGCTAATTATTTTTAAATAACATGCATGCTTTTAAAAATAGCAAGCAAAAATGGAACTGCCTAAATCTATTGTGGGTCATGTTTTGTTTTTCCCCAGGCATTAAAAACCTGTGTCTGATCTTTTCTTGAAAACATTTTTGAGGGGGGCAGGATCGGGGGAAGATTTCCTCCCAGGTTGAAAGCTTTGCCCTGTTCTGTATCCATCACAGCCACACCACTCCAGTTTGAACAGAATCTCATCTGTTAGAACTCAAATATGAAGCTGTAACGCAAAAGGATTTTTTTCCCCCATGTGATTACAAATAGGAGTTTATAAGGGATGTTTGGTCACAAACCTGTTTCTATTACGGTGGAAAAAATTGCTTGTCAAACAGCTGAAATATAAGTGTTTCAAAATTGGATATTTGTAATGTAAACTGTAACACATTATTTCATAATGCGTAACAAAGATGTTGTGGGAAGAATGCTGTAGCTGCTGGTGGCACCACAGTGAATGTGTGTGATGGCATCATTTCAAGTCCTGATAGATACTTTCCTCAGGAACCTCAAAGACACTGGCAACAGCAAAGTCACTGCAATCATATGGAAATGCTAGAAAAGGGGTAAATTGCTGATGTCTCAGCATCACTGTCACCTATCCACAGGAATCTGATGCTTCCTGGTACTTCAAGGAGTGTCTGGACTCCTTCTTTTACTTCTGTAATGACAGTACTGAGGTACATCTGCTTTTTTTCCTCAGCTAATTTCAGCTTGTAGCATCCTGTAGCAATGAGAGAACTACTAGGAAGTGATGAGCTATGTGATGAAGTTTAAACATAAAACCACTCTGTCTGAGTAGCTTCCCCATGAACATAGAGCAGAACAGGGGTGGGTGGCAGCAGTGGAGGAAGGGAAGCTAGAAATCCTGATTCCCAGCTCTCTGTCCAATCCCAGACGTCCAAATGCTTTTGCACACTCCTTTTTGCAACTGGGTCCTATCTCATATTTGACATATTTAAAAAATAAAGAGGAAAAAATGGGTTCATCACCATGATTCACCATCCTCCATCCTCTCTGTCACCCAAGAAAGGCAGTGAGCAAAGAGCCCAAGGCATGCTGCCAAGTGTGTTCACTTCTCAAAGGCGTTTTCCTACAGAGAGTTGCATGGGAGGAGTCTGAGTTTTCCTCACATGTTATTTATTTATTTGACTATCCTTGGTTGACATTGTGTCAGCTGGTTAATGAATGAATCTGGTTTTATGGCTTTTGCACATGTGCCTAGAGGTCACCCTAGGCATATTTTCACAAATTAGAAAAATAAATTAATTAATTAAACTTATTTTCTACTGGGAACCTGTGCACCTGAAATAACAACTATTTTCTCCAATGTATTTAGTTGTGCTCTGCCAGTAGGCATTTCTTTCCCCTTCTTGGCTGAAAACCTGTATTAGCCAGTAGTTTGCAATCAGGTACTGCTGAGGACTTTATATGCACTTGTATACACAGTTAGCTACAAGTTACCTGCTACTTCCAAAAAGCACATTTTAAGTCTCTAACTAAATTAAGCATCCCTTTCCCCTTGCATTGCGCATACATTCTATAGGTAATGCCCATCTGCCTGAATTCAGGCCACCTGTGCAGGTGCAGAAGGAAAGATGCTTACGTCCCACACAGTTTCTTCTGCCATGCTGCCTTCTCACTGGAGGCCTGTTGACGGGGCTAGGCAGCTGGGCAACTGTGGCCATTGGTGAAAGGTGTGGAGATTTTATTTTCTGGGAGACAGGGAGACAGATTAAAGCCCCATCTCCGAGGTTTATTTTTATCCAAGAAAAATCCTCACTCGTAGTCAGCCTGTTTATCCAGATAAGGGTGGGGGGAGAGAAAGAGGAGGGAAGTAGTGAAGATTTTCTACAAATCAGAAGCCATTGTCATCTTTCTCTTTTCCTCAAATTTTCTAAGACTCTCCTCTTGTACCCTCCTCTGTTTGGGTACATCAGTTCTCAAAGAATCATGGCCAAGATGATAATGCAGAAAAAGCCTTTCTCAGGAAGATAATATCTCCTTCGGCTTACATGTAATATCCACATCAGAATTAAATTAATACACACACACACACCCCAGCACAGACCTGTATTGATTTTGTATAATGCTCTGGCCCCTTTTTACAGAAAATTGTATGTGAAATCTGCATACTTTTTAGTAAAGCAAATTTATTATTATTTTCTACATGATTTCTAAAGGAACACCAAAACCTGAGACACTTATGTAGGCTGTGTGTATACTCAGCTACATCCAGGAGGAAAGAACACAGTGAGAAACTTCCTCCTTCCTCCCTCATTTGTTTTCCTGTTTACCATTCTAATTTGCCTTTTGCATTCTTCCTGGGAAATTTAAAATCACAGTGCTTCCTCCAAACATGTAGGTCAGTTCGGGATGGAAGAGGATCCATAGCACATTCCTGAGGTGAACAATCTTCCAGGATGAAACAGGAATCCCAGTACTGACATTTAAAGCAAGGACTCATGATCTGGGAAAACGCATTGTCCTAAGCATCAATTCTGCTCAATAAAATATTCTAAATATACCTTTGAAAAAAATCAGCCATTCTGTAACCTTATATAAGCTCATATTACTGTATAAAGCAATTTATGAAAAAGAAACATTGCATACAAACACCAGGTAACATAGTAATCTTTCTTATAGATGCAGAGAAGTTAACTAAGTGGCTTTTTTGCCTACTTTTCATATTTTCTGGAAATATTTATTATGATTTTTAGCACTACATTTATTTAGCTTCTCTCTGAACAATTGTTCAACAAGGAGATTTATGAAGCTATAGATTAGATCCAGATGAAAAATTGCATTTCCTTAATGCCGATGATTGTTTTATAAAATTCTCTTAAAAGTGCACTCTTGTGTGATTTTTCTTGCTTGCTTCCTTCCTTTCAAAATACTTTTAAAAATCTGTAAGTATATTTGTTAGTACCAAGGGACTTTTATGATTAATTCACATTATTCATATTCCCTAAACACAGATTTGACTAATATGCTCTATACTAGCTGCCATCGCACTTATAAATGTACATTAACTGAATGCAATTTAAAAGAAAAATATTCCTAATCTTTTCAATACAAGAGTGAATAACTGGCAATAAATGCAGTGTTTGGTACATTTCCTCTCTTTTTCTAAATGCGGAGTTTCTATAGTTTGTGATTTTGGCAGCTCTGTTGAGTAATTTTCATATATTTTGTTCAATCTATGATGTAGTATTATTCATTTGCACTGTGGCATATCTAAGCAATGTCATTAGTGATTACTGGTCTGCTAGGTGATTCTGCTTTTGTCCTGTCACTGCATAACTGTTGAGCTCATGGAAACAAAATTCATTTTCTATTGTATTGAAACACACTAGATTTTTTTTTTTTCTTTTTCATGAGCAAACTAGACTGTACAAATGTTCACATAAAGCCAAGGCAATAGGGGGATAAAAGCAGATGAAGACAATTCATTTGAAAATCAAAGCAACGCTCACAGAAATATGTTGGCAGGATTCTCCCAGCTCTATTTCAGACTTGTTTAAACACTGTATAGAGCAGGAGAGGAATGGGAGTAATGGTTTCTCCTGGAATCAGTTCAATCAATTAATCTGTCTCTTTTTTTCCCCCCTTGCTCGTTCAATTACCACTGTGAAAAAGCAGGGGGAATTAAGTCACAAAATAACCATTCAGATAACATGATGGATCTAATTGAAGCCTTTGTAAGTGACTGGATCCTGGGGTAATACTCAAAATGAATCAGCCTCATCCAACCAGTTGTACACTGGCTGGGTGCAGTGCACTGGCTGCTGACTTAGGATGAGAGTTTCTGCACAAAGACCAAATGTTCTTTCCTATGTGGCTAAAACCAGACCTGGCACACAGCCAGTGAGAGTTGGCAGTGGTGGCAGTAGCTAATTCTCCTGCAGAGGAAGGGACACGGCCATGCAGGGAGGATGGCCATCACTGAAGCAGCCTTTCTGGTACCCACTCCTGCATGAGGTGGGTGGCACTCTCCTCCCAGAATGCACCCTAAGGTTGGCCTCTCCCAGCCCCGGATCAGTTTTGGACCAGAATCTCTGCTCTCCCTGGTTCCATTGGCACTTTTCTGCCAGTCATCCTTGCTGAAACAGGGGCGAAGGAAAGAAGGAAAGAGGGATGCAGTGAGTGGACATAGTCCTGCTGCATGCAACAGGGCAGGGAAGGCTGCACCACCCCACGTGCAGCTCTCCCACCACCATCTTTCTTGCTTTTCTCTGTGGGTGGCAACCTACCCTGCCTTTGCTTTGGGTATTTTTTCCCCTGTAATGGGGTGAAACTCAAGAGTATTATTAAACTTGTGAGTTCCAACACAGCACTGACTTCCAGCACTCACTTGCACAGCTGCTTCATGAAGCTGCGAGTGAAACTGCTGTCCCCAGGCAGAGGGGCTGGCCTGGTCAGGAATCTGCCAGGGGCAATGGTGGGTCAATGCCAGGGCAATACCAGGAACAATACTGTGAGAAGAGAAACCTAATTAATGTGCTTTCTTCCACTCCCTTCACCGAATCAGTGCAGCTGCAAGCCACACCATTGATTTCCTTCCCGCTGCTGCCCTGTGAAAGGACTTCGGCCTTAACCAGAGCCTTGCCCTTTTTCCTCTCCCACTATATTTTGGGGGGAAGAAGACGTGTGTGAATGCTCTCCTGGGTGGAAGAGAGAGCAGCGGCACGGCGGTTAAACGGTGGATCCCCGGTAGAGGGCATCAGCCCCCCGCTGATCCAGCCTGGCCCGGGGCAGGAAGCGCTCCTCCTCCACCTCCTTACCGCGGGCACCGACCAGGCGCTTCCGTCTCTGCCTGACCCGAGCTCTGCGGGCATGGACAGGGATATATATTCTGTATTAATATCAAAAGACTTTTACTCTGAGGTTCTTTGCTATTCTTTCGTTGTTGGTTTTTTTTTTTCAACCATAGATACCAATCCCCCTCCCGGGTAATCAATTTCCTGAAATTCTACAAGACTTCATAAGCCGTAACAATGAAAATCATAACCAGCAAGCCTTTTAATTTCCTTATTGTGTTATTTAAGCAATATAATGTGACAGGGTTTGGGTTATGCTGGGAAAACGCTGTGCCTCGGGTGAGTTGTGTCAGGCAGGAGGCTGAAAATTGAGAGCTGCCGCCACCTGAAAAGAGGGGCTGTCCTGGGACACCAGGTGTTTTTTAGCATTATGCAGGAGATCTGTATGGGTAGGCTCATGACAAAAAGAAAAACGTGAGGAAGAAACACAAAAAGATAAATATTATCTGCCATTTCATTACACCACAAGCAATAAGAGCACATCTCTTATTTAATCTTCATTTAATTTTTCCCCCTACTGGTTTCAAAGTGAAAAATAAGCAATAAAAATTAATTAAAATTAATTAATTCTCTAATATCTTAATTTCACTTTTTTCAATATCCTACAATTTCATAAAACCTCCCCAGATTTCTAAACTAAACATCTGTAAAGCAGTATTTAAATTGTTTCAATCTTTGTTTTCAAGCTCCGCTATCTAAAATTCTGTTTGTTTTCTGCTTTACACTGAAAAAAATGGTTTTCAAAAATAAAACTTCCTTCTTCTCCTTGGTACAGAATATTTTCCTTAGGAAAAGGATGTTGTTTCATGTTTCTTCTATCAGCCATTTTACTATCTTTCTTATTGTCTGCTTTCTATCTTCTGTCACCTGATGGTTAGCAATGTGTATCCCATATTTGTCTCTGAAACATTACTCCTGGCTAAATTGCTGCAGCAACAGTAAAATCACCTAAATGTCCTGGAAGAGATACCAAAGGAGTTGATCCTGTTTACATTAGCAGAGGTGCAGGGAGTTTCCTTGCACTGAAACCGCGTTCTAGGGGAGGAATACACTTTTTTGAGAGAATTCACTTTGAAACCTCACTTTTGATGATGGCAGCACATTACACAAGTTACACAAGATACTGCTACACCAGGGCAAGAGAATCCTTGACTGTTTCTCTGCAAAAACCCCCAGATGAATCAAGTATTTTGCAAAGCTCTATTTCAATCCCATCTCTTAGTCTCAAGCCATAACAAACACAACTCACATAAAGTTGCATGTGTGAACGTGTTTGCCAAACAAGGTTCTTGACTTTTGCATTTTCTTTTTTAACTATTAAACTTAAACTCACTTTGTGAAAAGAGGCAGAAATAAGGAGTCTGTCACTTTGTACCCAAAATGTTCACAGATTTCAGTGAGTTGGAAGTGCAAAAAACCCCTTGGAATGAAGCTCCACTAGAAAAACCCAGACTCAGATGCAAAGTAGAGGAGGAAAGAAACAGGTGGGAAAAAGAGTCCTATGGAGAGAAAGGAAGGCAAAGGGGGCAAAAAGAGAGCAACATACACAGGAAGAAGAGAGAAGCAGAAAAAAGATGTGGAAGGAAAAACCAACAAGATGATATACTAGATAAAAGGTAAGAGTATAATTAAATGGCGGGGTTTTTTTTCGTAGAAATGTAAGAGGAGGATTGGAAAAACTCAGAAAAAAAGAAGTCTTGTCAGAAAAGTTTAACTACCTATCACCTGTTCAATGAAGTATCATTGAAAACCTCACAAAACCAGGAGATACCACAAAACCAAGAAGCCACAGTGATACCTAGCAATTTAACAGCACCCAAAGCCAAAGGCTTCGTATAGTTAATTGGCATAACCTTGATATTTCGGGGAAAACACCCTGATCATCCACATAATGAAATGGAGCAGAAGAAAAAAGTAACTTGGTCTCATAGAGCAGCATCAGGATAAGATTGTTGTTCCTTACAGCAGCTGGAGCTGTTAGTGTCACTTGACATCAACTTGTGAGGGTGTTTGGGTGCTATTTGTAGAGAAATCCAAGGGCTCTATAATTTTTAATTTGTCTCAGCATGCAGGAATAAAGAATTGCTTCTTCTGTGTTGGAGTCAAAATAACACAGAGAGCTATATTGGCGGCCATCCTGGTACCTATTTACGTTAGTCAAAGACAAAATACAGTATGTACTTTCAATTATAGCTGTGTCGTTCTTTCTATGATAGATAAAGTTGTGTCAGCACTTGTATTACAAACCCCTCTTTTAGGGGTTTGTAACTCAGCTGTTAAATTTTGCTTTAGGCTGAAACTTGGAGTGCAAAGTCTCAGCCTGCAAGAACTTCTTCTTTTTTTTTTTTTTTTTTTCTCTTTATATGTAAAAATTCCCACTTTTGGTCACTTTTAATTTTCTAGGAAAGCAGATTTTAACACTCATTCATTTGTAACTCAAAAAGTTTCATTATTTGAGGTTTTCAGGCTTGTCTATTATCCGTCATGCTACATTTTTAAAAATAGAGTTGTTTTTATTCATCTTGGCAAATTGCCTACTGTCCACAAGCAGCAACTATTTTTAATCATATTTTTAAGTATATATCCATATTTATATTGTTATGATCCATGCTCTGGACTCTGTAAGGAATAATAAATGACAGGCCATGCAGGCTTGAGCACAGAGAAAGAACCGCAACAGCTGTTAGTTTACAGGAACCACAGGAACTACAGGAGTGTAGTCTTCAACTCATTAGCATAATTAATTTTTAATAACAACAGCATTCATTTATTGCCTGATAAGTAGAATTTAGGGCCTTCTCCCACCAGCCCTTGCTTAGACGAAGCTCGCTTTCCTAAGTCAATTTTATCCTATCAGTAGAAACAGGCTCATGTCCTTTACTGCTAACTTGTGAATAAAACTGAGTTCTCTTGCTGTGTGTGTGATTATGCCCTGGCACCTTCATGGATGACCCAGAAGGAACAGAGGTTCTGCCAGGTCTGGGATTCCTCCCTGAGTCCTGCTTGCTTTACAACATACACCAACAGGGAGATGATTATGATATCTCAAAATGGCCCATAGAGGGAGATTCTATGATTCTATGTGTCTAAGACTCTTCCAGCCTCAACCCAGTAAGCGAATTATAAATCATATTCTTTGACAAGATTGTTCTTCTTCAAAACCACCATATATGACCAAGGAAATATAAATTTTAAATAGATTATATGGCTTACCTTTGATGCTGTCCCTATGTACTTCCGAAAACATTTCTGATCTGTCATAAAAACTGAAGCATGTATTCTAATCTGTAAAACACATTATTTTCTAGCAGATTTTACTGCTTTCACTCAAGTCCATTGGTCCTTTCCAACCCTTAACTATTTTATGGTCCTTTCCAACCCTTAACTATTTTATGGTTCTATGATTCTATGATATAATTAAGCTCTAGATGACATTCTAGGCTACAATAGAATCATAGCATAGTTAGGGTTGGAAAGGACCTTAAGATCATCTAGTTCCCATGCCCCCCTGCATGGGCAGGGACGCCTCGCAATAAATTATGTCACCCAAGGCTCTGTCCAACCTGGCTTTGAACACTATCAGGGATGGATCGTTCACAACTTCCCTAGGCAACTTATACCAGTGCCTCACTACCCTCACAGTAAAGAACTTGCTTATATCTAACCTGAACTTCTCCTGCTTAAGTTTGAACCCATTACCCCTTGTCCTACCACTATAGTCCCTAATGAAGAGTCCTTCCCCAGCATCCCTATAGGCCCCCTTCAGATACTGGAAGGCTGCTATGAGGTCTCTCTGCAGCCCTCTCTTCTCCAGGCTGAGCAGCCCCAATTTTCTCAGCCTGGCGTGCTACAGGAGGCACTCCAGCCCCCTTAACATCCTCATGACTGTCCTCTGGACTTACTACAACAGCTCCATGTCCTTTTTTATGTTGAGGACACCAGAACTGCACACAATACTCCAAGTGAGGTCTCACAAGAGCAGAGTAGAGGGGCAGGATAACTTCCTTTGACATGATGGTCACGCTCCTTTTGATGCAGCCCAGGATACGGTTGGTTTTCTGGGCTGTGAGTGCACGCTGAAGCCAGCTCATGTTAGTTTTCTCATCAAACAACATCCTCAAGTCCTTCCCCTGCTCTGAATCTCTTCTCTCCTCAAGCTGTAGCTGTGTCCTACCCAGATATAGGACCTTGCACTTTGCATTGTTGAACCTCATGAGGCTGGCATTGGCCCACCTCACAAGCATGTCAAGGTCCCTCTGGATAGCATCCAGAACCAAACAGCTTAATGTCATCAGCAAACTTGCTGAAGGTGCACGCAATTCCTATGTCTGTGTCACCGACAAAGATGTTGAACGGGCTTGGTCCTGTCTTTAGAAAGCAGCATCTGTGAGTGCAGAGTCTGGCCTGCTCTCCTAAGTAAAAATGAATAAACTCTTAACCAGCTAATCTAAGTTCATGGCTAGTCAACAGCACTGATTCCATTCATGTCCTGCCCTTGCCTCTCTTATTTTAATTTCGCTGAATGGCTATTGACGCTCTCTCAAGAGACGCAATAATTAAAAATAATGAAATTAAGACCCACTAAATAGCAATATGTGCATGGACTTGTAAGCATGATCAGTTTGATCTTTGTGTGCCCATCAAGTGAAAGCTCACAGAGACTTCAGAGGAGCTCTAGCTTTGTGGCTGCCTGAGAATCCAGTCTTTTGACTGAGCACTGAACTGCAGCAATCCTTCCCCAGTGAAAGCTAATACATCTCCATTCTAACTGACCACTTCTGCTTTTACTCATGGCAGCAATAGGACTTAACCTGTGCAATTTGTGGCTTCCAGTTTTAATACTGCTTTAAAAAGTATTTTGAATTGATCCTGTTATGTTCCAGCAAAGTAATTCTAGCATGTGCCTGATGCCATTTAAAGAGGATGACATAACCCTTTTGATAAAGGCATCCCTTTTTCCCCATTTTTGTCATGAGCTGACAAACATGGATCTGCAGGGATCCAGGGGAGCACATTTTTTCTCTTTTACCTGACCATAATTCATACTGGAGAAGGAAACATCAGTAAACTCACAAGAGCCCCTTGTATTGACAGCCCGAACTAGAACCTCACTGAATGCTGCAATAGGCAGACAAGAACAGGTGACCAGGTAATTACTTCTAGCACCCACAGACAGAGCACAGGTTCAGAGCATTACACCCCTCTTCTAGGTAATATTCCCACAGCCAACAGAAAGAAAAGCAAAATGGAGCTAGGTTTTGTTATCAAGAAGACGCTCTCCCTTTTTGCTGCAGACAGGAAGGGGAGGGGTCTGGTTATTGTTACAGTTTTTTCCCCCCTCTTTCTCTGGGTCTTTAATCCCAGACTTGGCTTGTTGCGCTTCAAATTGAAATATCCTGAACAGATGTAAAAACACATGTGAGCCACTGCTCACAAGCTGTGCAAAGCTTTGTTTCATCTGCTGATGATGTG
The DNA here is from genome assembly GCA_024733675.1 of Psilopsiagon aymara. NCBI lineage: Eukaryota > Metazoa > Chordata > Aves > Psittaciformes > Psittacidae > Psilopsiagon > Psilopsiagon aymara. Next base: position 11,778 of record JANRGW010011161.1, on the reverse strand, counting down.
AGCCTAAAGGAGATCTTTTTAAAATTTCATCACTATTCAAAAGGATAATTAATACGTACCCCCAGGCTTTGATTATGCTATACCCAGTGTGTACTGCTGGTACAAAAATAATGAGGCTCTCATCAGGCCGAATGAATACTTGCAGCAAACATTCAGTTTCCATAAGAAATTTAAGATTCAGCGGCGGTACCATGTAGGTGGCTTAATCTAATTTTAATTTGTAACACAATACAATAGATAAGATCATTTGTTTGTAACCAGCACAGGCATTTTGTTTACATGAAACCCCAGTCAGCATTCAGCAGATGGTCTTTTTAAAGGCTTAATTGAAGTTTTCTAATCTAACCTTTTTTCACTCCATTACAAAGGGGAAAATAAGACATGCACACAAAAAGGAAAAAAAAAGGGGGGGGAAGAAGGGAACTACAAGGAAGTAGAAAAATAGCTGTAAAACCCTTTTTCAGGGAAAGCACAGAAAAGAATTTCTGCCTTCTGTCAGATGGAGGAGGTTCAGTCAGAGCTGGGAAGATGCTGAGGTAGGAGCTTTTAGGTGGCTCCAGAGGTGTAAGGATTGGGCCCTTTGCCCCCACCTTTGTTGGTAGCTCAAAGGTTGGCAACAAATCACTGCCCTCTGCCGCAGCAGCCATTCTGCCTCTACCAGGCTACTGAAATTAGCTACCTGACCCTTTCCACAGCTCAGGCATCTCCTTCTCATGCCTGCCTTCTCGGGGGCTCATTATTAGATTGTAATTTCTGTGTACTTTCTGTGTTCAGCTGCTCTGGTTTCAGTCTCCTTCTGGTCTGTCCCTGCTGCCCTCAATATTACCACACTGACCACAATAAATACTTTTCTTCTCACTGGCTCCAGGCTGCATCTGGCAGCTTTCCAGTGATGTGCGCTGAAATACAACCTTTCCCGAACATTTGAATCCTTCTCACATAGTGTGTGTTTGAAGAGCTTGGCTCATTGGGTTTTCTGACAAAAAAAATCAAGTGAGGCATTTATTTTCCTTTTCACAGACTTAGGGAGCATACCGAGGGCAGATGCCAGTCTTTGGGTCCTTTGGGAGCCATGTGCTACTGTAGTGTTGGTGCAGAGGAGCCACAGTTCTCCCTTGGCTTTGCTGGTGCCATGGCCTTGCCAGCATGGCAGTGAGCTCAGCAGGACAGGCACCACAGGCATGGTAACTCTCTGACTACCTGTGCTGATCTGGTCTGGCTACCAGCACCTCTGCAATAGGGATTCTGTTAATTCCCCCATGGCCCGGTTCCATAGGTGTACTTGCTGAGTTATAGAAGAGGTAAGAAACCATATCACATAGTAAAGAGAAATGAGTTTTACTCATAGTAAATTACTTGAGGAATAAACAGGCACTGCATGCTTGCGACATCATCATAAAAACTGGTGTGGGCTGAATTGCTGCCTGGTGGTTCACAGCCATAAGGGCAGAAATCAAAGCAAAGGTCAGTCAAAATAAAGCTGAACTAAACCTGGTAATTCCACTGGCCTATTTTTCCTTAGGTACAACCCATGCCTACAGAACTGTCCATGGAGAGAGGAATATTCATGTCGTTGCACCTCAAGCCAAAGGGAGGCAAGCCATCTTCAACTCAAAAGCTGTAACACTGTGTAAGAGCAGTGAAGAGGCCAAGCTAATACCACTGAACATAATAATGATATAATGACCATCAGTGTAAGTGGAGGACTGTACATGGAGTGATTTATATGCTGCAAGAAAACAAATATCAATGTTAGAATAAAAATATCCCCCAAGGAGCCCACAAACCAGCTGGGCTTATAAGGTCAGGTTCAGCACCGCATTCATACAGCTATGTGGTTTCTGGCAGGAGAAAGTTTAAGTCCTGCTGACTCAGAATCCACCACATGAAGGAGAGACTAACAGATTTGTGCCTACACGAAATTTGGAAAAATTCATAAGTTCGCAGAGAAATAAATAACCTCATGGGCTGTGTATCTGAAAGGGCGCTATACGGATGCTGGGGATGGATGATTCATTAGGAACTGTAGTGATAGGACAAGGGGTATTGGGTTAAAACTTAAACAGGGGAAGTTTAGATTGGATATGAGGAAGGAATTCTTAACTCTGAGGGTGGTGAGGCACTGGAATGGGTTGCCCAGGGAAATTGTGAATGCTCCATCGCTGGCAGGGTTCAAGGCCAGGTTGGACATAGCATTGGGTGCCATGGTTTAGTGTGAGGTGTCCCTGCCCATGGCAGGGGGGTTGGAACGAGATGGTCTTAAGGTCCTTTCCATCCCTAACTATCCTATGATTCTATGGACCCATATTCTAAATCAGTGCTGCTGTAACTCCCATGTTCTTTTCCTGCAAAGAATGGGATTGCTGAGGAAACACTGTTATTGCTGAAGTAAATTTGACTGGCCTAGTCGTTCAGGAGAAAGGCAGAAATGTCAGTAGTGTTCACACCTAGAAGCTGACAGTGGCATCAATTGCTTACTAGGACTGTGTCATGGAATCTCCCACTCACTGAAAGAGCCAATTAGATCTTGTCTGTGCTTCACAATAGCCATAGAAGATTCTTCTACAAAAGACACCTATAATAACTGAAGTGATGAAGAATATCTCATTAGCTGTTAACCAAGTCTGAGCTGAACTTACATCCTCTTAAGGCAGCCCTTATGAATTAAGATTATTATACGCACTCCGACACATCTCATTCCAGAAAAGAGTGGTGACAAACACTAGCACAGATAGGATGACATGAGTTATGGGTGCAGCAGAGGATGAAGAGAGAGACACACACAATTATTGCAGTGATTTCCAGTTATATAAATGGAGGCCTCTGTACACAGGGTGATTTAGACACTGAAGGAAAATTAATACCAGTTTAGGATTAGGATTTCTCCCAAGGAGAGCATAAAATGGGGAGCATTTCTTGAGCTGTTTTTCTGAAATGAAACACAGCAGAACCCATTAACCACAAAATATATAACCTGATGGGTCTTTTTCCTGACACTATCATTTTGGTATGCTCTAAGGGCATTCAGATATGGACCTTAATGTAAGATATTCTATTCAAGAGGAAAGAAAACATCTTCAGATGTACGGTTTCATTTTGTTAATTTCATCATTTTTCATCAATTTAACTTTCAAAGACTCCTTGTTGTGTTTTGTTACTATAGTGTTCATTTTAAGCCTCATATTTTCAAGTTAGTGTGCAGGAACTTACACTCATCCTAGTAAGTTGCGTAATTCAGCTCCTGTATAAGGTATTTGAAAGCACAAGTACAAATCTAATGCTTGCCATCCTGTAATCTTATAGGGATGTGGAAAATAAAGGTATGGAATGCAAATGTTTACAGACTGAAAAATGTACATCAGAGATAACTAATCTCACAGTGCTTTCCACTAGCAGACTAGAGGGGAGGAGCAAGAGAAACAGAGACGTGGGCTTCTAAATTTTTTTGCATAATATAACTTCTAAAATGCAGCTTCTTCTGAGAGACAGGCCTAGCTTGTGAGAATACAGGGATAGCCCCAACAAAATTAGGAGTGTGGGTGAGAGGCCTTTGCACTTTCCAAATCATCCGTCAAAATGGATCACTGTCACAAAATACACCCATGGCAACACTTTGATATAACTTTGGGGGCAATGGTTTCTTGTCTATCTTTTCACATGTCTTAAACCCACAGTTTAAGACAAATACCTGGACTTCAAACTGGTGTTGCTCCTTTTAGGCTTTTCTATCTCTGGTTAGGCAATACCCCTCCAGAACTGCTGGAGGCACACAGCTCTTCTGAAGATGCTCATTTAAGGGCCTTATTCTGTGAAAATGCTGGGCCGCCTACAAATTAAATCTGTCTGGCACATCAAAGAAGCATTTCACCCTAGTTGCTTTATAAAAACCATTGGACACACAATCAGAACTCAGCTGCGTAGTGTTACTTGCAGTATAACGAACAGCAGTCAGTCATATTCCAGATCTCTTGTGAAGTACAATATCTGCTCACTAAGAAGCAGTTCATAACCAGCTGGAAAATAAATAAGTATGACAGATATAAAATCACTGTTTCTATTGACTGTGCACATACATATTGCACATATAAGTCTCCAGATTTAGATTGAAAATCATGTTGCTTAGAAAATACGTCCTACTAATTAAAGGACATCGTCTCTTTTGGGACTGGTTTAATAAGGGACTGTGGCTTTTTGCCTGTGCAAGATTCATCTAATGTAACTTTTTTGACTGTGAATCTTAGAAAAGTTGGCATTTTTACAGAGTTGCTTTCCCCCAGTTGAATCTGAATGCAAACCTGTTGCCAGGCTGGGATTCTGTAGCTTGACATCTGTTCACACTGATTTGCTGGTAGACCTGCACTTGAAGGTATGGCAAGTAATGTCCAAACTATTAGAAAAGAGGAAATGTATTCCCCTGTGGTCAAATTGAGGTATAATTGTCAGAGGAGCTAAAGAACCAGTCTGCAGGATCTGAGGAATTCTGATCTACCAAGCCACTGAACCTATGCTGTTCCTCCCAAGTCATTCAGCATTTTTCATGAACATTCAAAAAGCAGAAGGACATAGAACAGGGGAGTTATTTTTGAAATTAAGATTTCTGTGGGACAGTTCATTGCAGGATGTTTGTCTCCAAACTAGCATGTCTAGCAACTAGCTGCTCTGTCTAATTCACATCCAAATACCCAGGTAGTGCTGCCACTAAGGACATGGCTCATCTGCTGAGGGGATACAAATGATGTGACACTATCTGCACCACAAAAGATTAATTGGATAGCAGGTTTGCATTCAGAATGTACTGGAAACAACAACCTGATGGAGTTCACAGCTGAAAGTCTCTGGAAACAGAAAGTTGTGAAAAAATACTCCAAACTACCTATGGAAAGAAAAAAATTAAAGAACTTCACATAGCTTGTAGGTGAGGAGTAAGGCCACAGCTGAGTACAGACACTTTCCAGCTGATGATGAGACAGTTTCCCAGATCTGAATATTGTTTTGTTGTTTCTATTTAAAGTGTGGATAAGCAAGCAAGCTTTAATGTGGACACAAAGCAGGCATGGGGAGAGCTGCAAACCAAGCCTGTGTGGGAGAGTTACAGATTTGCTGCTTTTCCAGTCCTGTTAGGTCATACAAGAGAGGACATCCTTCCTGTCTCTGAGGAATCCATGCACTATCTCTTTTTGCTGGCCTCAAGGGATGCTCTGCATGAGGCAACTTGGGATGAACACTAATAAGGTTACATAGGAGAAAGTTACAATGGCTGGGTTATTTTGGCTGGTCTTTTTTTCTGACACTTAACTGCTAAATGACCTTGTCTTGTTAGTATTGTCATGATAATGATCAAATTGTACTATTCTTATTCATGTCTATTACTTTATATGTACATGAAGATGCTGAAATGCATACTACAAGACTTTCTATTGAGATCACTATGAGATAAAACTCATTAGAGCCACCACAGGCTCCACAGCCACCCTTGGGCCACTTTCAGGCTGCCAGAAACAGAGTTTTACTATTCTGAAGACTCGAACACACAAGAATCTGAAAGGGACAGCCTTGTTGAAACCAGTCACAAAACAGAAATTCTCTTTTCTAATAATACACATACATATGGACAGTAAAACACAGAGTTGAGCTTGGTCTGGAATTTCCAAAACCATTGATAGCTACCAAAGATGATATAGGAGATCCCTTGCAGAACACGACTCTGAAGCAGTCTTCTAAATACCATGCTATCTACTTAGTCACTGCTCAGTGCTTGTCTCTCTTCCAGCACTGCCAGACTTACATGGATGCACAGGTTGTGATGCAGACATAAAGGTGGTTTTGTGTTGGTCAACGTGCTTTGGAAGGTCACATAAATAATCAACAGGCAAGAAGAAAAACAACTGCAATGGCAGTATCAGATGCTTTAAATCACACTCTAGATGTCTGGTCTACTTGCTAAATGCTGTGTGACAGGGTCTTTGGCAGTCATAATACCTGGCATTAAGCATACTTTAGTGAGGATCAGAACATGCCGCACACAGCTGTCCAGCTAACATTATTTAGTACAGCTGCAGCTGGGCATAAATTCTGCAGCAGGGGGTAGGCAGTGGTGATTACCTTTTGTAAAATCACAAGCTTGACTATGGAAGTCAGAAGCTACTCTTCTGAGCCTCTAGCATGTCTTCTCTGACTCCTTTTTCTGTGTAACTCATCAATCTAACTTCAGGACATAAGTCATCAGCATGTGCTTACCATAATGAACAAAATACGCCAACAGGGGTATCAGGGAAAAAGAAAATAAAAATCCAAAGTGATGTTTCTACTTGAAGGAAAGCATTCAAATCACCTCATAGAGTATGCTTTTTGGTCCCTTTGAGTGAAGATAGGTATGGTTTCAGGCTTGACATTTGGATACCCACTCTGCAGTTGATCTCATTTGTTTCTTCCAAACAAAAGAACATTTTGCAGTCCTCTCCCTCCTTTACCCCAACAGATTCTTCTACTAAGGTAAATGATAAATCCAAATCCCGGGTTAATGAGTGCCAATCATAGCTTCAGCCCCTTTTTCAGTCTTGGCAACAAGTTCCCCGAGCCTTAGCAAACAATTATCATTCAGCTACTGTAGAAATTGATTCTTGGGTTGACGAGAGCAGTCCTCCCTCGGCTGGTAAGGTCCTGCCATGGGAAGCAATTACTGCAAGATGCCAGCTGACAGACTCATTCCGTGGAAAGTCAGGTTGTCTTGATCCTCAGGCACTCTCTAGGCAAATTGTATCCTTACACTCATCTCAAACCTCTTACGAACTGTTGGCTTCTATCAGGAAAAATGGATTGTTCCCTTTGTTTCTGTGGCATTTGATAGAATAAAACTGGACATCCTGCCTGCACAATAAGGAGATTTAATTTTAAAATTCTCACACCAAAATGCTGCAGTATGATAAAGAAAGAGAGAATCATAAAGCAGTGAAGATTGCTACTTGCCTAGGGAACAGTAATACAGCACAGCTAGTATGACATATTTTGTGTATAAAAAGACTCAAATTCCATTAACAGTGACCTGTCTTTACTAATCAAAATTTTTTTCTTCCCCTAATTTTCAAATGGTTTGTAGTTGCACTTTCATATCACCTTGACACCTTTTGTTTATTACTTTGTGGATTTTTTAAATCTTTGATATTCCAAGGTGGAAACTGGGAAAGAGAAAAAATTTTCTGCTTATTTAGCTTTTGTGACAACAACTGAACAGTGATTGAGATTTTGCCAAACACTGATGAGACAGAGACACATAGACAGTATCAGCTAACAAAGTCAGCTGAATGCAGTTAGTCTTGATATCTATCATTAAATGATTGAAATGTAAGCCTGGCTAAATAAACAAATAGTAAACCATGATGTCCACTTCAAACAGTCTCAGTGAGAAAGAACACTCTTTTTTTTGTAAATTCTATTACATGACTATCATATTTATTGTTGGTAGTGCCAGCAGTTCATGGAAGGCTTATCTCTGACTTTAAAGGCTGCAAACCCTAAAGACACCAAGATATATATAAAAGACAAAAGGAAGGAAAAATAAGCTATACAGACTTCTTAGCCTCACATAGATTCTAAGTTTTACCCTGAAGTACCTGAACAAGTGCTGGAAACAGCACGGGTGATGTGAGCCTTTAAGGAGATGAAGACAAATACACTATAAATGTGCATTTGCAGTCATGGATGCCTGAGAAAAGAGAGAACACATTTGGGCCACTTTAATATATGTTTTGATTGAGAAATGCCACATCTGCAAGGAGAGCATATAATGTCTTCAGAAAGTCAAGAAAGTTCAGTTAGAGTAATATCAGTTAATATTGCTACAATTGCCATAGCTGCCAATCCATCTGTTCTGCTGAAATGCTTAGGACCTGACAAGATTTTAAGAATAAAATTAATGACTAAATCTCTTTCTTTATAACATCAAGCATCCACTGTGCTCAGTAGAGCTAAGCAGGCTCAGAAAAGCTGAGAATCAGGCTAAGCTTTTTTTCAAATTGTGATGAAACTTTTGTCAGAATTTTTCCTAATTAATGTTCAGTCTTTTTAGACTTTTTATTTGGCTTGAAAAAACCTTTTATAATATATTTTCACCTTTTCTTTTTGCATTAATGGCATTCCAGGTTCACTGAGTGCTGACTACACTCTTGGAAAGCCTTTTAACCTGGCTGGTAAGTTAAAACTCTCTAAATCTCACATGCCCACAGGGTTTCCCACCTTAATTAATTAATAACCCCCTCCTTGTCCTTTTAACTGGGTCATGAATTAATTTTAAATGTTAATTATGCAATTCTTTCCTCTCCTTTTACTTATGCCTTTCATCCCTGTGTCCATTGGCTATAAACAGTGTGAAAATGCAGCCATATAAACAGGGATGGGTGTTGTAAACTTTGGACTGCTGGGAGAAGAGAAAAAATCCAAACATATCTCATCCCTATTTTCCCCATGTTGCCTTGGGTTTTTTTTACCTTTTTCTATCTCAGGTTTTCGTAGGCTTGTGGGGAGCAATCAATATCACCAATCATTTTAGAAATACATTTAATTTTGGTGGGTTTTTTTTAAGAAAGAAAAAGTAGTAACTTCAGATGTGAGTAGGTCTCAGGTGTGTGTGGGGGTGAAGCAAAGAAAACAAACAACAAATAAAGAAACCCACCCACAAACAAACAAAAAAAGACAAAAGACACAAACAACCAAAAGCAGCAAATGGCTTTGTTATTCCCTTCAAATGATGTACTCACCACGTTATTTACAGTGTAGAAAGGATAGTAAAAAGGAACTGACTCCTTCATATAGGTAAGTAGGTATGCTTGTTTTGATGTGCTTCTTTACATCAAATAGAAACAAGGAAAATAACAGTCTATAAAGGCTTTCCATGCCCTCCATGAGTAAGTATAGAACAAAAAACAAAACAAAACCAAATCAAAACCAAGCCAAGAACTTGTTAAATACTTTTTGTCATCTCTAAAAAAATTCACTCTGAACTTTAACTGCCATTGGACCTGAAGTAAAAGTGTACCTGTTTTTTGATCTTTATCTCTGCCCACAAGATGAAAATGAACTGTGAGACTGTTAGGCTCCCAAAGCCTCATAAATACGCTGTTAGGATTTGCCTTCAAACAGAAACACCTTGAATTTTCCTGAAGCAATAGCTGCAATAACTTTTGAAGAATCTAAGGTAAGAAAGTACTTCTTAGGTCAAGATGTTGAAGTCTAACCATTATGGACATCGAACAAAATAACATGAAATGCTGTGTCCAGTATAAATTCTAGTTAGCATAATCAGAAAGCTTTTCCACCCAGTCCCAAATGGGATCTCAGTGTGTTTTACCAGCTTATCTAGGAAAGGTGCAGAACCCCCCCTAGGACTTAGCTAACGATATTGTTTCCTCTTTGACATGTGAGGGAGCTGAGACACAGAAAAATGTACCCATTGAGACTATGGTGCAGACAGGAATAAGGTCTGACATCTGAATCCCTGTCCACAGCTGTAGCCACCAGATACACTGCAGGATGATTCTTCTTAGCGTTACCATTTCAGGGATTAATATTTCATACAATCATCAAAATAAAGGAGAAAGGTTGCCATAAGGCTGCAATATTCTGTACAGGAAGTAGTATCTACAGAAGGAACACTTGCATCAAATCTAACAGACACAGTGGGGACCGCTTATCTTGGCACATTGCTCATGAAAATTATTGCTCACTTCTTTTACTTCTTCTAGAGCAAGTGACAAATTTCAAAGAGTAAGAACATCTTAACTTTGTAAGCAGATAACAGGAAATATGACTATGAATGAATCTGCTCTGAGGATTAGTTGAGGTGAATGCCCATTGAAAATGCATAAGGGTTTCAAATGTTACTCATGTCAGTAAGGGGATGCTGCATATTCATTAAGGTATCACAAGGAGCTCATTTCATATTAATGGAGAGGTCAGACATCCTTCCAGAGGAATTCCATTGCAGAGCTGCACAAATCAACATGGTATTATTTTAAGAGTTACCAATTTAAACCTCTCCAAAATCACAAAACAGCCTGAATTTGCAAAATGATAGTCACTAGTAGAAATGTGACTTTATTTCATCAAGAGGATGCATAACAGAAATGTAGTAAGTGTCTTTATATATGGAAACTCAATTAAAACTTCACATTAAGTATTCCCTTTTGGCTCACAGGAAAGCTTTAAGCATTATATTATACACATATATATATATATGGCATCAGTGTTCTGAGACTACTTTAGAGGCAGTACAGGAGCTTGAAAGTTTGGACTTTTTGTAAAGTTAATTTTACTAACTCTTAATGTTTCTAGAACTTTCATTACACTTTCATAACAGAAAAAGACAAAAACGTCACAGATTTATACCATATAAGGATTTTTATAACTTAATATCTTGATAATTATAAACAGAGAATTATACATTTTTAAAAAAAAAAGACAGACTAGAGACAATGGGCGCCCCCTCCGGAAGCTATCAGGAGAACTGGCTACCCTGGATTTGGAGAAGGCTGACATTCTCAATGACTTCCATGCCTCAGTCTTCACCGGGAAATGCTCTGACCACACCACCCAAGTCTTGGAAGGCAGATGCAGAGACAGTGAGAATGAAGACCCTGGCCCGCTGCAGGAAAGGGTCTGGTTCAAGACCATCTTAAGAACCTGAACGCACACAGGTTCATAGGACCTGATGAAATCCACCCGCAGGTGAGTTCTGAAGGAGCTGGCAAATGAAATTGCTAAGCCACTGTCCATCATATTTGAAAAATCATGGCAGTCAGGTGAAGTTCCCAATGACTGGAAAAAGGGAAATATAACCCCCATTTTCAAGAAGGGGAAAATGGATGATCTGGGGAACTACAGAGCAGTCAGTCTCACCTCTGTGCCTGGCGAAATCTTGGAGCAGATTCTCCTGGCAGGCATGCTGAGGCACATGAAAACAAACAAGGTGGTTGGTGACAGCCAACATGGCTTCACTAAGGGGAAATCCTGCCTGATCAATCTGGTGGCCTTCTATGATGGGTCTATGAAACAGATGGACAGGGGTAGAGCAGTTGGTGTCATCTGTCTGGACTTGTGCAAAGTGTTTGACACTGTCCCACATGACATCCTTGTCTCTAAGTTGGAGAGACATCAATTTCATAGGTGGACCACTCGGTGGATAAAGAACTGTCTGGATGGCCGCATGCAAAGAGTTGTGGTCAATGGCTCAATGTCCAGCTGGAGACCAGTGACGAGTGGTGTCCCTCACGGATCACTGTTCAGACCGGTCTTGTTCAACATCTTTGTCGGTGACATAGACAGTGTGATTGAGTGTGCCCTCAGCAAGTTTGCCAATGACACCAAGCTGAGTGGCTTGATCAATACGCTGGAGGGAAGGAATGCCATCCAGAGGGACCTTGACATGCTTGTGAGGTGGACTGATGCCATCCTGATGAAGTTTAACCATGACAAGTGCAAGGTCCTACACGTGGGTGGGAGCAATCCCAGGCACAGCTACAGGTTGGGTAGAGAAGAAATTCAGAGCAGCCCTGCAGAGGGGGACTTGAGGGTGTTGGTTGATGGAAAAATGAACATGAGCCTGCAGTGTGCGCTCACAGCCCAAAAACCAACTGTATCCTGGGCTACATCAAAAGGAGTGTGACCAGCAGGTCGAAGGAGGTGATTCTGCCCCTCTACTCTTCTCTTTTGAGACCTCACTTGGAGTGTTGTGTGCAGTTCTGGTGTCCTCAACATAAAAAGGGCATGGAACTGTTGGAACAAGTC
>JANRGW010011160.1:47805-67627 GCA_024733675.1 Psilopsiagon aymara | reverse complement strand
TGCAAGGTCCTACATCTGGGTTGGAGCAATCCCAGGCACAGCTCCAGGTTGGGCAGAGAAGAGATTCAGAGCAGCCCATGGAGAAGGACTTGGGGGTATTGGTCGATGAGAAAATGAACTTGAGACGGCAGCGCGTGCTCGCAGCCCAGAAAGCCAACCATATCCTGAGCTGCATCAAAAGCAGTGTGACCAGCAGGTCGAGGGAGGTGATCCTACCCCTCTGCTCTGCTCTCCTGAGACCTCACTTGGAGTATTGTGTGCAGTTCTGGTGTCCCCAGCAAAAAAAGGACATGGGACTGTTGGAACAACTCCAGAGGAGGGCAACGAGCATGATCAGGGGACTGGAGCACCTCCTGTATGAAGATAGTCTGTTGAGCCTGGAGAAGAGAAGGCTGCGTGGAGACCTCATAGCATCCTTCCAGTATCTGAAAGGCGGCTATGGGGTTGCTGGAGAGGGACTCTTCATTGGGGTCTGTAGTGATATGACGAGGGGTAATGAGTTCAAACTTAAACTGGGGAAGTTTAGATTGGATATGAGGAAGAAATTCTTTACTTTAAGGGTGGTGAGGCACTGGAATGTGTTGCCCAGGGAAGTTGTGAATGCTCCATCACTGGTGGTGTTCAAGGCCAGGTTGGAAAGAGCCTTGGGTGGCATGGTTTAGTGGGAGGTGTCCTTGCCCATGGCAGGGGTTTAGAACTAGAAGATCTTAAGGTCCTTTCCAACCCAACTATTCTATGCTTCTATGACTCATAATTTCATAGATTTTTAGTTTCTGATTGACACTTAGCGAAGTGCAAAAGCATACACTGAGCAACATCAGCCTTATGACAGGTAAGTAATCATTTTTTTAAAATGTAGTAATTTACTTGGAATGTCCAGAAATCTCTCAGAAAATGTGTATTACAAAAGGAGGAAATTGCAAGTTAAACTTGCCCAATAGATATTAAAAGATGTAAATTCAAATATGCAAATGTGCAAGAGTATGAAGTAGATTATAAAAATCATGCAAAAGTAAAAAGAAATAAAAATGGCCTTTTTAATACTTCGAATTGTAGTATATGACTGAGTTTCCAAATCCTTTTCCAAACCCCTTCCTGGAATTCAGGAACTAATGTGAGAACTGGGCCCTTCTACACTTTCTTAATTAGATCAGTATTGAAATTAAAAATCCCACAACTCATATAAACCTTGTATTAAGAAATAAATACACTCACTCTGAAATAAACAGGAAATGGGTTATGAGAAAGTCCTGTAATTTAAGCATCATGCTGGTATTTTAGCATAGATAAAGACCATTATATGACTGCAGCTCATGTAATAAATTACAAAAAAAGACATTTGTCATACACTTTTGTTCAAGTCATCCATTCCTTTATCCAGTTATCTCTCATGCCCCAATCTGTGCATACTATTCAAACCTCTTCAGGTCTTCAAAAAGTAATAGTGTGCCAAAAATTCCCCAAAGAACCACAGCTAGAGATATCTACTACCATTCTCTCAAATATGAAGTAATGAATTTCTCCACAAAAATATCCAGTCTAAAATGCAGGACAGAAAAGCAACAATGCATTTAAGATCCTTGAATCACTGCTGTGGTATAAACAGGAAATTTACAGCACTTGAAAGCAACCAGTGGTCCACCGAGTTCAACATTCTGCCTCCAACAGTAGCTTCAAAGGGAAACAAATAAACAAAAAACCCAAACCACCACCATTTCAGTAGGGAGTATTTCTGGGGAAGTTCATAACATTGTGCCTAGAAGCTTGCTTATGTCCTAAACTGTGCAAGAAGAGACACAACTTTTTGTTTCAAACTAGCTAAGTTGCCAGACAAACAGTTTTAAAAACATCAAACCTGTACTTCTTAAAGGCCTTTCAAGCGAGGCTTTGGTCTAGCCACAGCATTAATTCCCCCCCCGGTCGCCTGAGGTACATCCAGTTCTATAAAGATTCGTCTGCATAAATATTTAAAAAAGTTGTTCAAATGAAAAAAACTCCAAACCTGCAAAAATAAAACCAAACCCAAAACCAACTGAAAAAAAATCCAAACAAACAAACCCAAATAAGAACCCAAACTGAAGATTGTAACTTTAAATTAGTCAGTTCAGGAATGCAATTGTTTTGACAATCCCATGACAACCGTCTATAAAGGAGGATTTCCATTTAGAACCACTGACAAAAACTAGAACAATCCTATCTGACATCACTAGCAAGACAACAAAAGGCCATCAAAGAGGGCATCCTTCCTCCAGAAGTATGCTTTTTACACCTGTCTGATCCTAAGGAGAAACGAGGAGTTGGTGAAATGCTATAACTTCAGAATGCATAGGCAGGGATAGAGCACTTGCAAGGAGCAAAGAGGGATGAGTATTGTAAATGAGCAGAAATAAGAATGACCCTGTCTGGAACACCAAATTACTAACCAAATACTAACCAATGATCAACGAGTTCTTCCCTACATTTACTATTTATTCACTTACATCTTATTTCAGCTAATGCTGTTATGGCATTTCCACCAAAAAATACTTGCTCTGAGAGGCACACGCTCAGAGCAGGCCTCACACACCAACAGCACAGCTAAAAACGGTCACTCCTTTCAGCAGCACAGCTAGTATGAGAGGCTCCCACCTCAAAGTCCCTTTGGGGCTATCAGCACAGGTCCTGACAATGTTTCCTGAATGAAATCAGCTACATCTACTCAACACTGCCCCCTTACACACATCTGTTAAATGTACTGCTGTACCAGCATAAATTAGCAAATAGTTTGTAATTTCTACAAACTTCTCACAATGATAATTATGACTGTGACTGCCCAGTGTTTAATCCGCTGAATAATGATAAATACCTGAACCAGCCTTTAGCTTTTTATGAACAACATAAATAACAAGTTGTTTATATGCATATACATGTACACAACAACTTGCAAAATTTCAGACCACTTTTCTCACCCCCTAAAAATGAAAACAAATCATGCAGCGTTGTAGTTTAAGTATTCTGCATGAACTAACTTTGAAGCCAATCAAGCCATATTTATCACTATCTATACTATTCTGATGGTACAAGAGAGCCAAGCATTACATTTTAACTTTCATCATCTGGTCTTTAGCTCTTTTACCACAACCCTGCTAAAAGATACAATGTGCTTTAGTGCTCACTATCTACAGCATCCTGGAAAACTGAAAAATAACTCTGCCTAAACAGCTTTCTTAGTTTGGCCTCAGTTTTGCCAGGCTTTCTGCATATGTGAGCCCTCTGAACATGACTCATGCTAGTTTAGCAGTCTGTGAACCTTTTAAATCTGTCTTTTTAAGGTCTCAGATTATACATGTGCTCGAAATTGCATACAGCTGTGCAAACACAATCTTAAAAGCCCCTTGGAGCACTAAAATAATTTTCCCCGCATTACACTCCATCCTCCTCCTCAACACTAACAGTGCTCTGTTTGCTCTTTTATCTTCACTTACGTGTTATGCTGAGTTTGATTCCTCTATTGTTTACTGTCATATGCTGATATTACTCCTCATCTGTGTTTGACAGGATATGGCCCTTTAGTGTATACCTTGGCTATTCTAAATCTACCCCTCCACTGTTTCACAACAATCTGCTTGAAGACACACATTACATTCGCACAGTGCAGTTTCATAATCAAATGGTTCTTCAAAATTAAATTTCATTCTTCTATATTAAGGCCTGCCACAAACTGGTTTTAAACAAAATGAGGTCTTTGTTATTACAGGGTTGCCCATATCTACCTGGTTCGTTTCATATGCATGTTATGTGATGGTATAAACCAAAGAGTTACTATTCTGGTGCACAACTAATATAACAACTATAGTCGTAGAGCAGGTAGTTGACTAACTCTCTCATTGTGCTAAAAATTATTTTAGGCTACATACGTGACCTAAGATGGAAAGAGTTTGGTCAATCAATACAATGAAGACTCAGAGAAAGTGTTACATTTTTTCCAGAACTACATCTAATTATGTAATTTTGCACTTAAAAAGGCAGAGGAGGGACATAGAAATGACTGGAGATTAGTTTTCAAAGCTGGTATGGGGCATAGTTTTGGTGACAATGATATTCGGAACAAAAATATGTGAGGAATGAAAATTCTGGTACCTAAAAGGCTCTTGTCCAATAAATGCATTCTATGATACGAAGTTTCATTTTAATTATCTGTTTAAACACAAGTGTCAAAAAAAAAAATAAAAAATAGGATGACAAATATTGCCTCCTGTCAGCCTAGAAGATGTACTTGCTTTTTTCATGAAAGCACAGAGTAAATCACAGAACCATGGAACTTCTTGATTGAAAAGGAATATTATATTAAGTAATTCATTCCTCTTGCATGGGTACAATTACTTCCTACTTCATGCATGTGGATAATTTAATTCTCATACTGATTTTTGAAATGTAAATATGAAACCAGAAGAAGTCAAAACTAGTAATACACATAACATACAAAGAATAAAAGACAGTTTATGAAAAGATATAATTATGGATTTTGTGTCTTAAAAATAATTTTTCATATTTTCTATACTTGGCTTTTTAAAACCTCATTTGTAACTACGCAGAGTTAATATCGCGTTGCAGTCCAAATAGATCTGTCTCTGACTGACAGATTGAGGACAAGAATAAGGCATGGCAGCAGAAAGCGCTGGAACAGATAATGCAAAAGGGGGATAGGATGTATGAAAGTACAATGAACAAAAGCTCTGATAGAAATATTTCCTATAGCCTTTCTATGACACCTGTGCCCAAATCCACCTTTAAAAAGGAGACAGGAGCAGTGTTCACTGCCCTTTTGTTAAGTGCAATAGCTGAGACCAGTCAGCTATCATTGCTAATAGCCTTCTCCAGAAAAGATTTTCAATAGTCCAGTGATAGTTCATGAAGTTAACCATGATGCATATGAGACCAGAAGTGATACTACATGTCTGTGTAAAGGAAGAAGTGAAAGTGGAGGAGCAGGAATATCTGAGCACCCCTTGGGTTCTCTCTGTACCGCAGCCCTACTGCTGGTCAGAGAAGGGACTGAAATAAGGACCTGAATGCATGCCTCTCTTTTGTTGCTGGATTACTTCCTTCAGCTGCTGATAAAACTATAGGAATACACACTACTCCTTTTTAATAATTTGCTCTCTAATTACTAGGATCTGCTAACCTGCCCTTCGGACACTGCGCCATGTGTACTATAAAGTCACATCAGAATTACTTAATTCCTTTTATTCAAATTACTTGATGGAAAATTGCAAAGCACATCATATTTTACTCTCTAGGACCTTTGCTCTCCAGTGCCTTGCCCATTTAAGAGATGCCATGCTGTCAATGAATTCTAAATCTGCAGCTTTCATTAAAAAAAACCCTAAGCCCTAATAAGGACAGGTGTCCCTGGTGTCCCAGTGAAGTAAATAATTCATTTTTAAACAAGCTGCCTTAGGAGATAACAGTGAATACAGTATTGACATATACAGTGTGAAATATGGTTCAGAATCAGAACTCTGACTTCCATAGTCAAACATTTACTTCCATGAAAGAGGCAGTCTAGAATTTAATCTTACTATTGAAGACGCTTTTTTGCGTGTGCACATTCAACTTGTTCGTGGGTCTTAAAAGAAAAGCAGGAATTATAGGCCCCCTTTATGAATATTTACTTAAAAAGAAAAAATAACACTGATTTTTATTTTTGCTTTTTTTGTAAAAGAATCTCATTGTCACCTTAGGCAGACTATAAAAGTGGCATGCTTAAAATTTGTGAAAGAGCAAACTGAATTTGAAGTAAAATATTTTGTATTGCACCCCCAATAATATTCCTTTGACAAAAGATTGTGCTATATCTTATTCCTGGTACAACTACTTTGTGTTAGTTTGGTTTGTAGATTTTGTGCTTGTTTTCTTTTTTTGTCCTCTCCAGGTGGTGGGTCACTAGAACTTTCATGGATAGCCTCTACACAAAAAAACGTATTTTCATACTCTCTATTGATATTTAATGCATAATCTTCTAAATGACTAGAGACCTCTCAAGAACTGCTGTTAGTTTTTGTTTGTTCCTTTTTCAACATGCAAGTTTAAACACCGAGAGCTTTAACTAAAGTTAGGAGAATTTTCCTCCTGTGGCCTAAAATCTACATGGCTAAATTCCCCCGCAGACTTCTTAGTCCTGGTAGAATTACTGAAATAACTTATCCTTGGCAATATTTACATGGCGTGCCAGACAACTTTCAGTATGAAAATCACAGAGACATAAGAATAATCAATTAGTACTTGCTAGGAATGCTCTTTCCCCCTTGGCTAGGAGATGAAAGCTGAATTATTATTTCACAAAATGGTTTGGGTTGGAAGAGACCTTAATGATCATCTAGTTAACAAATGTAAATGCACAGAGAGAATGCATTCAATCTGTGAAGTCATTTTTGTCCATTTTAGGAAAAAAATGGGTAGTTATGAATGTCATAACTACCCGCTACTGATGACATTTTGAATTCCTTGAATGAGCACTAATAGTTTAGAATGTTAAAGCCAATATACTCGGTTATATGAAATAAATTCCAATTGGAATGGAAAAGATACTGTGCTAATGAATACTGAGGAGAAAAACAAAGCAAAAAAAAAATAAGCTACAGGTCAATGCTAGATACTTTCCTTTCATTTAGAGGACCCTGGAATAAGAATATTGGAGTAAGAAAAGTATATATTCAGATGTTAATATTTCTATTTCTGCACGTCTTTAGACAGGTGAGACTGAAATGGATAGATTCGCATTTCAATCTTAGTTTTATTTTCTTCATTCCTTTACACTTAACGTGTATATAAATGATACATCTGAATGAATATTAACGGCAGCCTCCATGGATTTGAACACACAAACACAGGATGATTTCTGAACTTGTTACTGTAATACACCTAAGAGCATTTTGTTAAGAACAGTTTCACTTTCACTGAAGTATATTTATAATTTTTGATTTAAAAAAAATCCCCAAACAACCAACTCCCTTTGCCATATGGAAAATTTTCTCTTTTTGTTTTTTTTTTTCTTTTCTCTTGAAATATGTAATCAAAAGCAGTCAAAGAATGTAAGAAAATAGATTTCATTTTAAAATAAGATAAATATACTCATAACCAAGAAAACAAAAACCATTATCAATAATAACAACAAAACAGTGTAAATAAAAATGACCAAGAATGGAAGAGAATGTCTTTAATATGGAAGTGTTAAAATAATCACAGTTCCCACAGAACCACTCCAAGAGAAAAAAGGGGGAGGGTGGGGGGAGGGATAAGCAGGAGGCTCAGGAGTTGTTATGTATAGATCATGTAAAAAAGTACTTTCTACTGTTGAACAATGCTCAACAGTAAGTTGAACCATAAGTTGAAGTAACAGTAAGTTGAACAGTAAGTTGAAGTAACCTCTTTTTCCTGTAACCAACAAAATTATTCAGCTAAAAGTGACAGAGGCTGCAATTGTTTCCATAGTGTATGAGTAAGTCCAGCTAAGGCACAGATAGATAACTTCATTAAGACATGTATGCTAATATGAATTCTCAGGAAACTGCCACCTCCACTTGCACATGTCCACACTCAAAGACACACACAAGATGGAGATACTTAAAACAAAACTGTATATTCTGCTTATATGCTTCTCTTTCTGCTATGTTTTTGCCTGTAAAAAGCTGTATAGTGAAAATCATAAACAACTTCTTGTCCCTGAGTGCTTTTCTCAAAGCTCCTACCAAATACAAAAACACTTACTGCTTTCCACTTTTAACATTTTAAGCCACCAAACGGTAAACAGGAACAGTATGAGTAAGATTAAGAGTCTGAAAGTTCCTGCAGCTATTCAAAGATTACTCTTCCTGCAGCTATTCAAAGATTACTCTTCTACACAGTCTTCAAGAAAAACCGTTGCTTTTGGCTTAGCTGAGGGCACCCAGTACTTCTTATGTCAAGCTGAAGATAATAGATGAAAATGTTGCATATGTACATGAGTAGCTTGGGAGGGAAACAGATGCTTTAAACTTGCCTTTGTGAAGCACTGAGAGAGCAGATGGAGAATATGCTGTTAAAACACAGCTATTACATTACTTTTACTATTCCTAGTCTGAAGAAAACAGAGACCAGTTAAGAGCTACCTTGTCTGGAGATTCACTTATGGTAAACATTAGCATATCCAGTGTTAATAAAACATGCTTAGAAAGTGAAGACACTTGTGGTAATGTGTATTATGTATCAAGCTGAGAAGCACAAGAGGCACAACGAGCCAGAACCTGGTGTCTTGACTGGCAGCATGTTCTCAACATAAAACCTACTGACAGGTAGAGGGTGTAGAAATATGGAATTAATTAAGCAGTTCAGGAATAAAAAAGAGGTGGGAATCAGAGACAGAAGCTCAAGTTTGGTTCTTATTCATACCTCAGCCTAAAGTAATACAGTTACTAAGAACAGTGTAATAGTGTGGGATTGACTTGAACTAAGAGACAGAAAGGTGTTTAAATGTCATTAATGTCCAATGAACAAAACAAAACCCACAAATTGCTATGTAGGGGAGACACCTAGTCTACACCTGAGCATTCCCCACTAGGCTCTAGAAAGGGATAGACAATTGATGAGATCTCTTTTGAAGAGCTGTATAAAAGTAAGTTAAAATACCCTCTACAAGAGCTGATTCAATTCCATTGACTATAAAAACAAAACTTTCCACAAAGGAAACTTGAATTGCATAATGCTAGGGGGATGAATTCAAGCCCAAGTATGAGACAGGCATGATTTGTGCTTTTTTTTTTCCTTCCTTTGTTTTTGAAAAGTAGATAATTCAAGTACTACATGGATTGAAGGTGGCATCAAACATTTAAGTTTCAACTTAGATGGACCTTAGCTGATCAGGACATCAATCACTGTCAATCAACCACTGTTTGCTCTTAAGTCCTCCTCCCACCTTCAAGCCTAAAATCCAACTCATACAGTAATTGTTTAGAAAACATAAATACATCTCTCACTCCAACTATAAATTCTGTTCAGAAACAAACGGCATTATCAACTTTTTTTGATTTAAAGGACTAGTAAACTCACTTTCTGTTAAAATTCATTGAGTACTTGATGACATGCTGGGCAAAGAACAGTAACAGAAATTATTTGCTTCACAGAACAAATATGGTCCATGCAATATACTGCAATTCAAAAACAGCCAATAGATGCGACAATGCTTTCCCACATTGCTAGTGAAACTCATGGACTTGCTGTTAATAAGAGTTATGCTCTTAAACAGTCAGATAATGAAAAGTTGAGAGAGGGAATTTTCTTACCTAGAAAATTCTGAACTATTGTTTTACTTTTTTTAGCATTTCTCAGGGCATTAAGAAAAACAGGTGACACACACCTACACTGTTAAAATCTTGACATACCTATTCCCACTCTTTTATGTTCTAGTCTATAAAAAAAAATTGAAATTATACAAAAGTAGCAATTCCAACAAATTTACAGTTATACATTAGGTTGTAAACAATAACTACAAAGGTAGTAGGTTTTGGGTGAATTGTCATTGTTCTATTAACTTGCCTTCAAAATAAAAAAAACAAACAGACAAACCAAAAATCTGAGTAAAATACAGTAAAAAAACATTAAATCATGACTTTTCTGAAATCAGTAAGAATTTCCACAGGAGTAAGATTGTTTTCCAGCTGTCTTCAGCTGACTGAAGATGTTATAAACTAACATATTGTCTTTGGATATAGATGTATACAGAGTGTAACTTTCTATATGTAAAATGTAAGCCATGCTTATTGCTTCTTCACCTTGCTTATAGATCTTACCGTTAAAAAAACCCTGATTATGTCGAAGATCTGTCTGTTGATGAAGGATTGAAAGATGTAAACAGCTTGTTGTAAAGTATTATGTTTTTCAGCTTTGTTTGGCTTAAAATACATGCTTCACATTTGAGAGGGAATGGTACATGGACCAAGGTGATCTTGAAAAGTGACTGACCTAAAAATTTGTATTGGGATTTATATGTGTAGATAAATTAGAACAGCTGCACAACTGGAAGTGGTTGTTGACCTATTTCCAAGAGGCTGTTTGACTGTAACACACTTATCACTACATAAGCTTAATATCAGATATGATATAAAAGCATATATCAACATTAATTGCAAATGTTCTGATGAATCCTTAATTGCTGAATTCTGTGAAATATGAGAAAGAAAGGGTGACTCTAGGTATGGCAGTGTGGGGAACTTAAATGCTAAAACTGAGATGACTCTGAACCATAGACAAAAGATGAG
Source organism: Psilopsiagon aymara (assembly GCA_024733675.1). Classification (NCBI taxonomy): domain Eukaryota; kingdom Metazoa; phylum Chordata; class Aves; order Psittaciformes; family Psittacidae; genus Psilopsiagon; species Psilopsiagon aymara. Next base: position 57,353 of record JANRGW010011160.1, on the reverse strand, counting down.
CACAAGCTTTAAGAATTTAAGGCTAAGTTCAGATTTAGGTGCTGAAATTCCACCCTTCAAATATCTAAGACTTGTCACTAGACAGAAATTCATTACGTTATCAAATTCTATAGTACCTTTGCTCCATATTTACTCATCTTGTTTCCATTCAATAGATTTGTTTCTCTTCAATGCTCCTCAGACATAGCACTACACAGAATCAAAATACTACTACCATTTCAAAATAATTAATATCATTTATCTTAGAGATTTTCCTTTTTTTCCTTTTTGTAAAAGATTAGCCATCGAAGCACAAAAATGACAATGATGTCAACAACAAAAAGTGGCAATTGTTTTCAAAACTCCCAGAGTGTGATTGTGTTCACCCATCAACAGTAAGTAAGAAAAATGCCTTTGATTTCTACAAATTTTCCACTACAAATCATAGAATAGTTAGGGTTGGAAAGGACCTTAAGATCATGTAGTTCCAACCCCCCTGCCATGGGCAGGGACACCTCACACTAAACCATGTCACCCAAGGCTCTTTCCAACCTAGTCTTGAACACCGCCAGCGATGGAGCATTCACAACTTCCTTGAAATGGTTCCAGTGCCTCACCACCCTCACAAGTAAAGAATTTCTTCCTCATATCCAATCTAAACCTCCTCTGTTTAAGTTTGAACCCATTACCCCTTGTCCTATCACTACAGCCCCCAATGAAGAGTCCCTCCCCACCATTCGCATAGGCCCCACTCAGATACTGGAAGGCTGTTACGAGGTCTCCACACAGCCTTCTCTGCTCTAGGATGAACAGCCCCAACTTCCTCAGCCTGTCTTAATAGGGGAGGTGCTCCAGTGCCCTGATCATCCCCGTGGCCCTCCTTTGAACTTGTTGCAACAGTTCCATGTCCTTTTTATGTTGGGGACACCAGAACTGCACACAATACTCCAAGTGAGGTCTCACAAGAGCAGAGAGGCAGGATTATCTTTATTATACCTTAATTGAAACAGTCTCTTTAGTGATCATGTATTTATTAAGATTCTGAATCCAGTTTTGGCATTACGGAAAGAAGTTCCAAATAATGACCACACATAGCAATCATAATTTCTCTCTAAAAGTATCTTCCTGTAAGAGTATGGCTTGGATGTCAGTTGTGAATTAATGTTAACAAAACCCAAGCAAACAAAGGAACAAACCCCTAAAACCATCAAACAGAACCCCCCTGAAACAAATAAAACCAATATAGTGGTAAAACTACGAAGCCTAACTTGGTGAACCTAATCCTTACATCCCACTTTCACTTCCTAATCCAAACCAGGACACATCAATATTGAGACCAATGCAAAAACACTAACACAAATTAAGATGTGTATTTTTACATTGACATGCAAAACCAAAAAACCTGGAATTAAAAACAAACCAGTAAACAAACAAAAACCAAAAAACTCCACTGGCATTTTCAAAAACTGGATCAAAAAAGACAGCCAAAACTTAAATTCCTGCATCTTATTTCTGATGTGGAGGCATAATTCTTTTTCTTATTTGTTAACCTGCCTACATCGTCAGAGATGGCTGCATGGAAGATAGATGTTCTGATGTGTGAACAAGAATTTGAGAACTGTGCAGAACCTACAGCACAGTCAATAAGTTGAGAGCACAGACTGTAAACTCATTTTCCTGAATACGACTTTTAATTTAGAGCTAGATACATGAGCAAAGTACTTGAAAACTCACATCAACACTTAGCAACTTGCAGATGACTACCAAGTGGCCTAATTTTTTACTAACATTATAGGAAGAAATTGATTTACAGTAGAAGACAACTTTGCTGTAGCAGTTATTACTACATTTACATGCCTCTATAATTTACTTCACTTACGGCTGTCTCTTTTATTAATATTCATTATAAAAGAGCTCTTTTAATATTGCTTGATTTGACAGGAATGCATTAGCTATGACAAATGCTTTATAATGTGCTCAGACAATATTAATACAAGCAGAACCTCCAATAATTGCTGTTACTTAAACACAAAGATTTTCTTTTTTTTTATTTGAATTTACTCTTTCTTCCCTTGTTCCAGGCCTTCACTAATGTAAGTTTTGATAACTATACATCAGTCAGAATCACTCGCAATCATAGTGGCTTGACAGACCACATGAAAAATTGAACCAATCCAGTCCTTTCAGATATTTTAAGATACAAAAATTGTTCTGGTGTTTTGTTTGTGGTGGGATGTTTTGAAGTAAGTATCTTCCCTTAGTTGTGATCTCTATTTGATGTAACAGTAAACAAATTCTTCCTCCTTAGGAGAGAACTTGTTCATAAAAATTCCTTAGCCCTATGTACTCTGAGAGCACAGTCAGAATGTTTACAAGCATAAAGCATAATAAACCTGGCTGCCAGGTTTACTACAGCACTACACAGCTCTAATAAGATTTGCCTGAAGAAATAGATCTGAAGTTTCAGAGGATACATAAGTACTATCACAAATTAAACTAAAATTTTGCAACATAAACAGACAACAAAATCAGTCAGTACGGTCACAGTGGAAAGAGACCCATGGACTAGGAGCCATTATAAAAACTATTTACAGAACCCTGATGTACAGAGGGTAGAATCGATGAGCTGGCATTTATCATCAATTATATAATAATCACAGCTCAGCTTCACAGAATCAGAGAGTGGTTTGGATTGGAAGACACCTTGAAAAACATGTAGTTCCAACCCCCCCTGCCATGGGCTGGGACACCTTCAACTAGACCAGGCTGCTCCAAGTCCCATCCAACCTGGCGCTGAGCACTTCCAGGGATGGGTCAGACACAGCTTCTCTGGACAAACTGTGCCAGGGTCTCACCACCCTCACAGTGGACATGATACTATTTTAATAAATAAACATTTGAAAGAACATAAATATGTTCATTAATTCACTCAGAACAAAACACTGAAAAACAAGTTGCTGGAAAACAGGTGCTACCAGGTGCCATAATACAAGTCTATTTGTCCCCAGGCAAAGAGTTGCCAACAATTTTAAACTACGCACATTATAATCGTCTCAATTTCTTATGCTTTCTAAAACATTAATATGATTTATTTTAACAGCCTAAGTGAGATGCCAACATTCTCCAGATAAATGTTTGTCATGGTCATACTTAGCATAGTCTAGACTCTACTTTCTAGAAAGCCAGGCCCCCAGTCATCTTAACAAATACTCAGAGAGAGAATTTCTCATTTCTTTTATCAATGGCAAACAGGTAGTTTATTCAAACAATAAATATCTTTAACTCCCTATAGTCTGTTTTTTTAAATGCAGAAAGTGTGACTACTGAAGAATAGTATGTTCATAGCCTTATGTAAGCTTACCTGACTGGACTGAATAGGGAGAAACAAGCATGTTTTGTTAGCATAATTTTAAAGCAGATAATTCACTTTGCTATGTTGTATTAGTTATATTTTTCTTCTATTGAAGTTGCTGACATTGTGATCTGTGAGGCCTGATAAGCGATCCTCCCCAGGGAAGCAACAGTCTCTTCCTCTATGGAGACAGAAATGCTCATGGCTTGGTAGAGGGTTTGGCACAAATCAAGTGCCTCAGATTCATTTTGGACTAAAATTTGTTGTGGAATATACAAATCAAAGAAATATAAATACCAGACAGACAGGTAGTTACAGTACCCTAGTAAACCCTAAGGGTCTTTATGGGAACTGTGTGTTTAATATACATAAGCATGTCTGACCTGGAAAACAAGCCATAATTAAAGCATGAAAACAACAAAAGAAGCTGTACACAACTGTACTGCTAATGAAGTCCTATGCTCCTCTATCATCAGAATTATTCATTACCTTAGAGATCCAAGAAAGGAATCTTGTCTATATCATGCTGATGCTTCACTAGCCTCTAGCTGAGAGGTTAAGGAAATGGTCCAAATAATGAATGTTATTTGAATTAGAGAATCATAAACAGGTTGCATTGGAAGGAGCCTTAGACATCATCTAGTTCCAATACCACCCCCCTTCCCCTCCATGGAATGTTATTTCTTATAATTTCCATCTGAGTAAAAAACCCCAAACAATAGGTTGCCAAAGCACAGCTCAGTTCATATAATCAGAGAAATATTTTAAAACTAACCTAAACAAAACAAACCAATAAGAAACCCCCACATCAAATGCACCACAGAACTTTCTTTGGTAAAATGTCACATCTTGTCTCTCAATTGAGAGACTGCTCAAACACATAGCAAACGTAACAGTGACCCTGAAAAAGATAAGCATGTTCTTTAAACTTGTACTGCAGGACTCAGAAGGCAAAAGGGTGGGCTCAGCCACTGGAAAACCCTCCCCACCAACCACAAAACAAGTGTGCACACAACAGCTGTAGCTCAGAGTATGATGACACGCTACTAAAAGAAGATAAATGTACTCCCAAATATGAAAGGTTAGAAATGTCAGCAATATATCTCGTGAGTTCCGTAATGACAACCATCTTGATTAGAAACAGTGTCTACAATATCTGAGGAAGAGAAAACCACAAAGTTTAAAGGAGCACAGCTCTGTGCAAGAGTAGAAAAGAAACAGTTCTTCCCAGCTTTCTGGTTTGGGTTTTAGGTTTGAGTTTTTTGGGGATTCTCTACTTGTTTGCTTGTGGGTTGTTATTTTGACCTGTTCTGGACGAACCAGATTAGTATTCACAACACATGGATTTTTATGTTTTCCCCCCTTTGCATAATTTTTTTTCCCCTGAATATTCCCATTTTAAGGGTTTATTAAAAGTGTCCTGGAAAGAAGTTCTGCATTTTTAAAAATCTCTTTAAAGTACTAGAAAGAACCTGAAGGAAACAATGAGACATTTCCAGTCACAGATGGTTCTCCTAGACTATGACTGATGAACAAAAATGTGACACAAAATGCTGCAGTGTTGATAACCACACTGGTAATACTAATTAGTAGGAGTGGGCCAATTCAAAACTCTATTTATTTTCTTCCTCTGCTTAAAGGTAGCTAGCAATTTTGGAAAGCTTAAAACAAAAAGACAGCAGGACATAGTCATGAAGCCACATTCACAGTTGTGATGTAGGGCAAGCAAGGACTCAGACTTGGAGATAGACAAACAACTGGAAAAGTAAAAGGCCACACAGTAACAACTCAATATTCAGCCATCACAGTGGACAGCTTGAAGAATCCCCCGGCATAGAAAAAACAGAACTACAAACAAGAACTTCACACTTGTGCAGCAAAATATGTGAAAAATTCCCAACAACAAAAAAGTGATGATTAAAGGTTTAAATTTGCAGAAGCAAATTTAAAATTGGGTGATTTTCCTTTAAATTTAGTCAAACACATTAGTTAAGTACCATTATGTAGTGCGAATATTCAGACAGTTATTTGCCTTTCAAACAATTTTGTGAGCCCTGAATGAGTGCCCTGACTTTGACTCAAAAAGGCATTCAGTTATCTGCCAAAAACATGAAAAGGAGATGCAGCCCCTGTACAAATGGAGGTTGGACCCCCAAATCCAGCAGGGCAGCAGTTTTGTCAGTATAAAATTTATGTCTACTCCATTAGTTTCCATGCTGTTCTTCTGCTTATAATAGGCATAATTCACCTTCTCCACTCAGAATTGCAGTTACCATGCGCACTGTTGACACCTGGAGCAGGAGCTGCAGGACTCGTGACACAAGTACCTCAGGCCGGCAAACTACAGTGAGAAATGATCAGGAGAAATGAGAAACCTTTTAGTTCCCCTCTTCATCTTCATAAATCAGTGTCTTGACGATCCAGGTATCTAGGTAATGTGCATCAATGTACCTACATTTAAACAAAAACAACTACCTGGCTTGTGCTTCCAGAAAGTATTCTTGTAGATGGATTAGTGTGTGTGTACTTTCAGCAGGGAAGTGTCAGTTAAAAGCTCATTGTCACAAAGGCAATTGTTACTGGGTTAAAAATTCTCAGTTCTTAGCAGTTTGAAATAAAAGAGCTGATGCACATGGTGAGATACTGCAATCCATGCTATTGATTTTGTACAGAAGATTTCACCAATTACCATGCTCGCAGGCACTGTGAGCACTGTCAGTCCTATGCATGCACACACATCAGAGGTGTCCCTCCCTGCTAATGATCTATTACATTATGCCGCTGAAGCTCACTTACACTAGTGATACTCTGTGAGGGAGACAACACACTAACCCTTCTCCAAACCACTGCCCCTGCCTTGTGTCTGGAGGCATAACAGAGACCTAACAACTACAAAGCATGTGCGCAAAAAGCATGGCGAGGTTGTTAGGCAAGACCTGCTATGTGTTGCATTACCATTAATGGCTGCTGATGTATTCTTTATACTTGAAAGCAGGAAAAACATAATAATCTTTTTCTACTGGGAAATGTCAGTTTATTAAGGGCAACTACCACAAGCAAATTTGACTAGATAGCTGAAGTGGGTAATATGTTGAAGCAACTTTCACATGGACCTGCTAAAATGATGCAAGAAACTTGCAGCTATTAAATCAGCAGAGCAGAAAATGAACCAGAAACAGGAAAAAGTAAAATGTAGCTAAAGAACGGATTAAAACTGCATGGCAGCTGTCTCAGGACTCCTCTGATAAGGTGAATAAACTACAAAGTACATTGGAGTGCTCTACTGTAAAAAAATGGCTATGTGCAAGAAGAAATGAGATAATTGAAAAGTGTGATAAAAAGCCTGATTTTTTAAATTTGCATTCTCTGTAACACTTATCTGAAAACATGGGTTACTAAAAGTAATGCCAATGTCTATGTTTTAATCAGTACAGATCTACTAGATTCAATAAGCAGATCCTGCTGAATCTTCTAAAATATTTACTGTAGAGCTTAAAACTAATCAGAGGTGGAACAAGGAAGTGGAAACTACTATATTCCAATTGAAAGAAGTAGAAAGAATGGTTGAAAGTACACAACTTGGGAATTAAAATATGAATTTTAATTCTCACTTAATTCAAATTCTATAGCAGGTATAATAATACAAAGAAGTTGGTTTTCCAGAGAAATAAATCATCTTTAATTATCTGGAGTCAGTTTTGCAACTTAATTAAGGACATTGAGACTGGGTATAAGCAGCTTTGCATCATACGGCCTTCGTGTATCCAGACAAATCTATACCAGCAATTGTAATTTTCTAGGTCTTCACTTAATCAAGCACTATTCATTTGTCCAGTCCCGTACAAAACACAAAAAGATAAAATATTATGACCTCGGTAGGCCATACTTCAAGAACCAGTCTTTGAGCTTTGAAAATGCATGTTGTTCGACTGAAATCAAAGAACTGGTCTCACATTTAAATTTAAGTACTTAATTAAGCTTGCCACATAAAGGACTTCATTAAAGAAAACCCCAAATGTATAATAGACAAGTTCGGCAGTCTCCACACATTTTTCTGGGAGGAGTCAGGAAGAAAAAAATGTGTATTTGAAAATATACAGTATGTCCACAGATTTCTCTGATGTAATATTGAACATTGTCCAGAGGAATTCCATTATTAATTCCTGAGTAAAATCAATAGATTTTGTCAAATGATTATAAGAATTCCACATGAGATTTTGTATATATTATAATCCTCCTCAGTGTAAACATATTTTGTCTTGATTGTGGACTGAAGCTATTTTCAACTTGCAATCTTTGGATATTGCTACATCTCTCAACTACTAGGGGTTGTTTTACTATTAATTTATTGTTTCAATGCAAATTTGTATAGACTGTAATCAAAATACTGTTCATGTTCCCTTTGATAAAGTAAATAATGAAGTTGAATGCATCTATCCCATTTGGTCTTTTGCTATTAAACCCTTCTTAAATAGTTATATTACATCTTCCCTAAGTTTCCACTCAATTTTATGATATTCTTTGGAAATAAAATAGATAATAGAGTTAATTTAAAGTACTAAAAGAAACAAAACTCTTTACATTCCTCCATTATTCTTAAAAAAAAGCAAAAGCTTTTTCACAAGGCTTCCTGGAAACATCATTAGACCAGTCGGTCCTGGTCCTGATATTTAACCATGTACTCTCAAGTCATCTTCATGTTTACATGTAGTCTCCAACTTTTTAATAAAGGATTATTCTCTCCCAAGAACAATACATTTCATTGTATTAAAAACATCAGATTCAATGAATCTCCAGCTCATCTTTATTACTTGCCCAGAACTCCAGTTTTTGTTCCATTTACAATTTGCAAAGAAATTCCAATTCTTTGCAGCCAGCTGAGATGTAAGATTTGACTGAAGTTAAGACACTACTCCAAAAGGATTTCACTGGAATATTCTACACCAACTTGTGCCTTGTACCCTGGATTGCATTCCAAGGCCTATAACTAGCAGGCTTAAGTCCACTTAATATGTTCCATATTCATTCTGTTCCATTCCAAAAGCTTAGATAATTTTTAACTTCTCCACATTCTAGAGCTGTGCAAACACAAACCATTAGCATGCTTATCCTTTATCAATCAAATATGTAATCTCATAAAAGTAATTTCAGGTAGAAAAGTCTAACTTTCTATCAATTCATATTCATTGTCATTACACAATTGTAAATTTACTTCAGTACTCAGGTCCCCTGTCAGCTGTTGCATTATTTTAGCCAAGACTGGTGTCAAGCTGACAAACCTATAAATACTTATTTCATATCATGTACCTTTAGTGAATACTGACACAACATTGAGCTTCTTCTAATTCTATAGTGTCTATAAAGTACCAAAAACCAGAACAGTTTATCCAGAAGGGTCTTTCTCTGCTTTCTTTTTTTAAAATAAACAACTTTTTTTTTTAAAAAACTAAGTTTTTCTGATCTGAGGTCTAAATTTGTACTTGTGGCTAAATACACTTAATGTTACTATTAACATGGAAAGCATTTAAACATCAACATTATAATCAAGTTTACGTAAGTAAGCTGTTTTTTTCCCTTCTCAAATCTATCAGACACATTTTCATGGTTACTGTTACTCTTCAAATTGACTTTTTAATTTCCATGATGATAACTATTCTTGTATTCATAGAATCATAGAATCTTAGAATAGTCAGGGTTGGAAAGGACTTTAAGATCATCCAGTTCCAGGCCCCCTGCCATGGGCAGGGACACCTCACACTAAAACGTGCTACCCAAGGCTCTGTCCAACCCAGCCCTGAACACTGCCAGCGATGGAGCATTCAAAACTTCCCTCGTCAACCCATTCCAGTGCCTCACCACCCTCACAGTAATGAATTTCTTCCTCATATCCAATCTAAACTTCCTCTGTTTAAGTTTGAACCCATTACCCCTTGTCCTATCACTAGAGTCCCCAATGAAGAGTCCCTCCCCAGCATCCCTATAGCTCCCTTCAGATATTGGAAGGCTGCTATGAGGTCTCTTCTCCAGGCTGAACAGCCCCAACTTTCTCATCCTATCTTCATACACGTGGTGCTCCAGTCCCATAATCATCCTTGTCGCCCTCTTCTGCACTTGTTCCAACACTTCCATGACCTTTTTACGTTGAGGACACCAGAACTGCACACAATACCCCAAGTGAGGTCTCACAAGAGCAGAGTAGAGGGGCAGGATCACCTCC
>JANRGW010011160.1:0-47177 GCA_024733675.1 Psilopsiagon aymara | reverse complement strand
CACCAAGCACCTTGTTGTTTTTCATGTGCCTCAGCATGCCTTCCAGGAGAATCTGCTCCAAGATTTTGCCAGGTACAAATTTTGTAAATATTTGAAACAAATATTCATTTGTTTCCTAGAAAAATATTCTGAATTCACATAAACTGTTCTAGCTCCTTTGACAGTAATTCCATAAAACAAGAGTTTGAATGCTGGAAGATTGCTATTTCATGTATCATGGAGTACAGAATGCACAAAAAGTAAATTATAAATACACAGTAATTCTTCAAGATGTTTGAAAAAGTATATGGATTTTGAGAATAAGAGGCTCCTAATATATTTATTCTTAAAGTCATAGGTGTGGCCTGCCTAAATTACCTAAAGCAAGCCATTTAGTACATGAAAATTAAAGTCTAAGAAGCACAGATTTCAAGTGCATGAAAACCAACCATGCGATTACTTTTGTCCTCAGATACTGCAGTCACAGCTATGTTTTGTCTCAAGATAACTTGATGCTTGCTGGTGCTGAAAATACCTTACTAAGGTTAAAATGATTTTAGGCTTATTTACATGACAACTGCAGTGTCAGCAAACCTTTAAAAACCACAATACTTTTATTTATTTATTTATTTAGCTGTGAGAATGGTGGGAACTGAGAAAGTATTTGGTCCTGCCTGATATTATAGCTTCTGTTATCTTTGACTGGGAACAAACACAAAATGAATATTTGCAAAGCCTAACTCCATTAATACAGTATATTTTAGCAAAGGAACGACATAGTGCCAAAGAATTTAATCTATGAGACTTCTCCAGCTAAGGAAAGAAATCACTGCCCTCTAATACTTCAAATACATTGTTGAAAAATGTGGAATACCAAATGGAAGATAGAATAAATATAACTTGCAAAATAAAATTGTTCTTAACATTTTTACAGTAGTTTTGAGTAGTACATAGTTTTGGCCTGTTTCTGAGAATACTTGCTAGATGTAAGTAGGATAGCCTGTTTATAGAAATTATGATTTCTTCTATGCTGAGTTCTCGTAACATGAATGGACCATGAAATGGTCTGGTTAAAGCAGATACCCCTATACTTATTAATACAACCGTTCCAGCTCCAGCTGCTTTACATGACTCTGAATTGCCTTAGAAATGTCCCACACAAAGCTAAACCAATCTTCAAACAGTTAACAACTACTTCCTATTTTCACACTGTCCAGACAATACGATTTCAGCTTGAGGAAACATGGATCACTAAAATGAAGACCTACCTACTTTTCTGTTGCCTCCTCATTAAAAAAATTCCAGACCCACAAAACCTGACCACTTATCTGAGAGCAGTGGATCAAGAAGTTTTTGCTCCATTCCATATTAGCCCATAAACTGACAAAATAAACTATTTCACAATAGTAACAAACTTCTGAGTCTGATGTTTCACAACAAAAACATGAAAAAGGATCAAGGACTGCAATACCACATTTTTTTTTTCTTAAATTCCAGTGGCTAGGAATGGTAGAGCCTTCAGACCTGTCCTATTATCTAGCACCAGTGCCACCCCCAACATTACAACAAAACAACAAAACACACCACAAAGGACGAGTCATTAAGCAGATACATGCTATAGTGCTTAAGGCAGTTTTTAGAGCAATACTGGAGACTAACTTTTGAATAGGTATCTGATAAACAGATTACTCTCACGGTTTCTAGCAGTTACAACTGTGGGGATGCAGCAAACAAGCTGACATCTCCTTGAGATACTATGAAAGACCCTATTTAATGTTTCAACTGAAAATGCTTTTTAGACCTAGAAAAAATACCACTGTTTGTATTGGACTTCCACACTGATTCAATAGGCTGATCAGATGTTGTGACTGACAGCAGTTTCTATCTGCAGGAGTATTCAAGCACAAAATTGTTGTCAAGGCAGTTCCAATCAAAAGCAGCTGGGTGCATAGGAAACACATAGTGTTCATACGACGATGCTTTCAGCATACGTAGATGCAAGCAAAGAAGGATTTCACTGAACATTCATGATCAATTGAGGCACACATAAATTACTGTAATTTTTATATCGCCATTTAGCTACACTGAAAGAAAGAAAAAGCCCTAGTTTTACATAGAGATCAAAAGAGAAGCTATTGTCTTCCAAATTACCATTCAGCTCTAACACAAAATTGGTACAACAGTCTGTGGAATGCTGATAACATTTTATGCTGCAGTTAGCCACAGATTGTCTGAAGTACAGAAAAGTCAAAGCATAGATGATTTAAAGTGAAAGATGTCGCACGGTTACATTATACTTGTTTGGGCTGAATTTCCCAAGCATGTGATTAAGAGAATGGGTAGCTGTGAATCAGTAATCTCCAATTTCCAAGCAAATGAGAAAAGAATCATAAAATGAGAACATCTTTTTCAGACTATAGTTTCCTTTAAAGGTTTTTCATTAACTGAAGTTAAAAAAGTTGAACTTTCAGAATGGGATAATTGAGAAGCAATACATGAAGCCCTATAGCTGGCTCTGAAATCCATCTGTCTTGTGCTAATTACTGAGCAATTATTTCACACTTGCAATTTTGGAATGCTCCACCGAAATATCTCAGACAAGTTAATGTGAAATAAAAATCCTAACAAATTCAAGCTTCAAGGTCATTGTTCTGTTTTGGTGTGTAAAGGAAATCCATTAACATCCAGAATCTCACAAACCTATACCCAGAGTTAGTCTGTTAACTCTGCTGTGCCCCAAGCAATGCTGAAATGATCTGAAGAAATCACTTGCCAAAATAAAAGCACACTTTATGATATAACAAAGCATATGGAAACAAAACAACATCTAAATTATACAAACAGGCTGCTCTCAGTTTTCTTCTTAAACACCCTTAATATAATAATTATATATGAAAGGGTATCCACAGTGCAAGCTGTACCAACAAATTGCACACTAGGATCATACAGTAAATTGTTTCTGCATTCACCAGCAGAATTTGAATAGTATTAAATACTATTTTGAATTTCAAATACAGTTGACATTTGTATCATGATTAGAAATATAATTTCTTTTAGTTACAAAAGGTTACAAGAAAATCTGCTATCTATAAAAATGGTAATAAATTGGCAGTGTCACTTTTAAGTAACTGTGCGTTAATGCATAAAGCAGCATATCTTCCTCAGCTTTCCTGAAGAAAGTTAAGGTGGTTTGTCATTAAGAACAAAGGATTAAACAAATTAAGAGTGGGTGATAAAATAATGTAGCGATACCAAGCAGCACCAGAAATAATTCAATAATTCTAAGTACACAGAAGCCCTCATAAACCTTAAAACCTAGCCATTAACAAAATGTATATAACAAACAAATAAATAAACAAACAAATAGATAAATCAAAGTTCAAAACCGGAATGTAAGGGAGATGAAATGGAAGTGGAAAAAAAAGGAAAGCAGAGATAAAAGGAAACTAATTTTCATTTTCAAATGGGATTCCCTTTCAGTTAAAGAGTGTGGAGCTGAACCAGGAACTGCAGAAATACTTATATGTACAGAGCTAATGTACACCCAGCTTTGACAATCTGAGTGATAAAAGAAAGACAGCAAGGTGTGCTAATCCATGATATTGGAGAAGACAACATTTAATTATCTGTCTTTAACAGAGAAGGGCAAATATTGCAAGCACACAGAAATACATTCATATAAATATATCCAGAGAATATTTCTTCATATTTTTAAATGAAACTGTTGTAGTAGCAGTCAGTATATGTCACCCTTCTATAAAGAGTCCTCCTATAACCAAGTTTTCATTTGAGCAATGCATTTAAAACCTTTCCTCTGCAATTTAGAGAGGAAATTTTGAATCCCAAATAGAGCAGCACACACTGACTACTAGCAAAGAGTCCACGGACTCCTTACTAGAGACGTGAGAGAGACACACTGGTCTAATAGGTTGTGTTGACTTTAACACCTATGGCTGAATATAATGTATTTAAATACTAAGCCATACATACTCCAGCAGTGTACCTTTATTAAGCAGTAATTTTCTTTGCATGCTTAAAAAAGAAAATAGATGAGAAAAAGGTTCATGTTTTGTCTTTTTTTTTAGAAAAACAAAAAAAAAAAATCAAGAAAGTTCTCATCAGTGGGAAATCTAAAAACTATTCAAAAGCCAATTAAAATTTCCACTTGACAGAGAGAGCTAGTGTCATTTGTTATGCAATCATTCTGAATTAACTAATACAATTCCTATTTTGAAGACCAAGCATCAAATTCTTACAAAGCAACTCATGATTCTGTTCAAAAGAATCAACACATATGGAAAAAAATTGAACACAATGAAGGAAAGGGCAATTTGATAACTGAGGTTGGAATTTGTCTCGGCTAACCTTAGGTAACGGTATAAGAATTTTTAGCTCATCTAGCGACCACAGGCATTGTTTAATACTTTTTTTTTTTTAGCTTTTCATGATTTGTCTTATTTATTACAGACATTTACTTCAGAATAAGATGAAATGTGCCCTAGACTTCATTGACATGATTTCTCTCACAGTAAAGAAAAGCCAGTGCAACTAACATCAATATCCATGTCTATAGCTGGTCAAAGAAATTCCACCTAGGCTCCCAAAGAATATCATGCTTCATAACCTCTGCCCTTCTCTTTCATATATTCAACAAAACCAAAAGTACAGATGAAAGTCCAAGCAGCTCAGTTGAGTTAATTTTGTTAAAACACTCTTTCAATTTAAAGGTGAATACTCCATCTCAGTAATGGCATAAGACATCCTGCATGCTGTGCAACACATTATTCACCACTCCTTACATATCTGCAGACCAGTTTCAGCTCTAGTGTAAGCTGATGTTAGGGCAGAAGATCTGTACTATCTTTTACTCCCAATATCTGTAAACTCTTCTGTCACCCCACAGAAGCACATTTAAAGATTGGAACAGTGACAAAATGTACTATGGAGGTATTACAAAAGGCCCAATAAACCAAGAGAATACAGCATATAACAGGGCATGAACTACACTTAAAAAAAATAAACCAGCTCTGAAATTAAAACTCAGAATTTGGAACCTATTTCAACAAAGACATAAAGAAACAAGAATTTAGAATGCAAGAGAACAAGTTTTGCACTTCAGTCAATTCCCCGCTATTTAATTTTTTTTAACTTTAATTCTTTAATTGCATGTAAAATAAATTTCATAACAGTACCGCATGCTACATAAATTCTATGTTATTTGCCTGATTGGAAACCAGTGCAAACATATTAAAGCCATGCATTGGCAGAAATTAATGATTTGAGTAAGTTTTACTCATTCCTGTTTTAGTTCTTTTCTTTGATCTTATTTGTATTTTTTCTGACAGTTTCTTAGTTCTCACATGAACAAAAAATTCTTTACTCTACTTTGAGGGTGGTCAAACATTATAAGGGTTGGCCAGCAAAAGTTGAAGCTTCAAAAGATACCGAGCATCCTGCTCTAGCTTACTCTTCTCTGACTTGGAGGGGTGGTCTTGTCAATTTCCAGATGTCCCCTTGTGGTGCCTTCACAGAACCTCAAAAATTCTGTGACCCTGTGGTATTTGTGGCTTCCAAACTACATCTCTTCTTCAACCTCTCCATTTCATGCCATCTTCCTTTCTTCCTCTTTCAAAGGTGACCCTGACTCGGCACATAATTTTCAATTTCCTTCTCCTTTCTGCCTTCCATTTTTATACCTCCACCAGCTCACCATTTTACAACTGTCACAGATGGACTGAAATTGTTACTTCAGGAGCAAGTTTCATCTGCTGACCAGAAATGATGTTGAATAATAGAATTTGTAACAAAGTTCCCACATGGTGAGAATGGCATTGTCCATTATGTGGCTGACAGCACAACTCTTCATGAGTTACAAACAATTCATAAGTTCAAGCCTTCTAATAATTCTTAAAGTTTGTTTAAAGCAGTAAAAAAATAAAATAGCAATTTTCCCAGAATGAGCAAAATGACCCCATATTTCACATTTTCTCCTTATCACATGATTCACCAGGAAGCATGAAAGGTTTTAAGGAGTCTGCTTACACTGTAGGTTGTGCCGTCTCCATTATTTATTGCAGTAACACTTGCTGTCACCATGTCTAACAAAATAGTTCCAGAATAAGCAACATAACAAATCGCTGCTTTAACTCTTGAATCAGTTTGTATACTGTGTGGTCTTTTTTCATAATCTTCATTGCACAGGACTACAGATTTCTTGATAACATTTTGTTTGCTGAAACTGCTAAGGGCACACAGAACCAGTGAACTGAAGTCCTGAGCAATGTGCTGTTACTGACATGCAATTCACCATTTAACCACTGCTGTACATGATATATTGGAGGTGATACAAACACGACCCCATCCTTAATGCATTTGGGATCAAATATTAATCTTCATCTGTAAGTTTTTAAAATACTGTATAAAAACACTTTTGTAACAAACTATCATAAATGCAAGGATTTACTAACTTAAAGAATTTATTTCTAGCTATGTAAGATTAATTAATGAACTATATATTCATTAGTACAACTATTCCCTCAGAGCTCCGTATTACTATCAGAATATTTACCTTTTACAGCGATCACTTACAAATGTGCAAATTCACACAGTGCATTACATTCTGATGTTATTCTGGATTTCAGAAATCCTTTTGCCCTTATAAGTTCTATCAAGAAACACAAGACACAGAACAAATCTGATTTATGAAATTTTTAACATCTCACGTTTAACACAGAATTTCATCCTTTGGGCTAACCAAAATTTTTCTTTCCCCTCCTGCTATGCATACAGGCTTGAATCTACAAAGGATAATTTACATCAAGGATGCTATTCTACTGTCACTCACATCAGTGCTGACCTGTAATAACTGTATTTGGATTGAACTATCTTTCTTTGAACATCACCAGTTGAATAGGGCTTATGCCAAGGAGTTGAAACTTCCCAGTATTTCATGAAATTGACAGATTTTGGACTGTTTGTACTTATATGTGTCTTTTAGAACGTCATTAAGGCCAATATATCTAACACAGAATACATATATGTACACATGTACATACATATATGTATACACACGTTCTATGAAATTAATCCAGGAAGTCACAAACAATGCGTAAAGCTGAGGAAACTCCTGCATAGATCACTGCTTTTGTTGGATTTCTGATGTTTTCTTTTTATACTGATACAAAAACTGGTTTGTACTACTGACTTTGGATACTAGTTCATATATCTTGTCAGGGATCTAAATCAAAGCCTGATGGAAAGACTCAGACTGGCTTTAAGGCACCTTGAAAAAACCTTCAAAGTTACACAGCATAAAAGTTTTTGAATCATACATTTTAAAGCTTAGAAAGACCTCTTTTTTTTTCAGTTATTTTCTCCAACCACTAGATCATGGTTCGTGAACAATAAATCACTGTTTCCATCCAACATTACCCTTTCTGCACTGAACATGCTAACAGGCAACAGTCAGAGAAACTTTTAAAAGTATTTGTAAATTCAGAAGCATACATATTTTCATAAATAACTTTTGACATCGTTTCCATTTTCCCATGCTTCACGTACTTTCTTTCATCATATAAACAAAAGTACTCAGGATACCTTTTATCTTTTTTTTTGGTAACAAAGATGAAAATAATGTGTCAATTGATTTTTAAAGCCATCCCATTATAATTAGGATATAAATCTCCACAAAAACATAAGCCATCTATAATAAAGTACTAGAACAAAGATATTTAGATAGAGAGATAGACATAGAGGTATCTGTCTGTAACTAATATAGCTAAGACGTATCTTAAGAAAAGTACTACACATGTCTGCAAGTTACTTTTTTGTTATACTGTAATTGTTTGTGCATATCTATTTACAGTGCTAAACTTACTCATCAGAAGTAGCTCCAAAGAAATATTTTTCAGCACCAGTAGAAAGGTTCTGTTGTTTCACAGCTTTGGCTTTTTTGTCATGGCTGGTTTTGGCTTGTTTGGAGAAGGAGGGTCAATTATGACTAAATATGCAACTGTATTCCTTCAGCTGCAAGAGCAGTCGTACCTTGTCACATACTAGAGTACCCATCAGTGAACTTACAACCTTCCTTTGAAATTTCCAGTACAGTAACCACATATTTAAGCTGTGAGCTTGACCAAAACCTGTTGACTTTACCAAATACATTGATTTTATTTGCAAAGGAGTAATTTTCACCCACACAATAATTTAAAGGATATTTTTGCAATCTGAAGACTCATTTAAGCGGAATTGGCAACAACAGCACTTACCTGATTGTGTGGAATAGAGGTTATACAGCTATTTTCCAACTCAAAACCATGCAATAGCCATTTTAAAAAAAATAATGCAATGTTCAAAATTTATGAAAATCAGGAGCTTACTCATAATGCTTTTTAAGAGGCTTCTAGACACAAGTAGTGCAATTTACTACTTGCTTGTGGTCAAAAGAAATGTACCATATGTAATTATTTATGGAGGGATACTGCATACAGACTAGGAGGTTTAAATCAGTTGATACGTAATAGTTTGGCCACTATAAAAATTAATCAAGTCAGTATTGCATTCTGGCCTAAAAGAATGATGAGCCTCTTTTCACTAAGAGAAATAAGTCATGACTATCATAATCTCACCAGCCTATTGAAAGGACTAAACCAAATCAATATCACACAGAAAGATGGATCAAGCATGAATCAATGTGGCAAGCACATAACCGAACAGACATGGAATTAAACAAGAAAGAAAAATGAAATGAAACAAAACCAAAACAAAAAGCTAAACACACAAAACCAACAAAGATTGTTGCTTAACCTGTTTTGTCAGAGCTGGTATTGATGGTATTGGTAGTGATGGAAGTGAAGGTAGTCTTTGCGCTGTCCTTGGTAGTAACAGATTTCTGCTTATTTTTCATGGCTTCCAGTGCTTTGAGCTTCTTGGCATGTTTAGTGCCTTTGTAGTGGGCCGCAGCCTGGCTCTACAAAGGAGAACAAAATGAACCATGCAATCAGGCTCATTTCTAAACTGGCATTCTCTGTATTAGTACAAATACAGACTACCTTTCAATAATGGGTACCATTCACATTATCCAAGTAGTGACCAAACAGAAAATCATATTTAGAATGATGCTTGAAAAACGATGAAAAAAATATTGAAGCCACCCCAAATTGAAAAGTATAGTATTACTGCATAACAGTCTATTACCAAAATAAGGTTGTTTTAGTCTACCATGCTACCATTAGTTTTTCTATCAAGACTTCTTTTGCTTTCACACTAAAAAAAAAATTAACTCTCAGGCAACACGGAGGAAGACACTCTCCTCCCATTAGCTTTGCACTTTTCCAGTTTCTATTTCAAATTAGAGATTTAGTAAAAGCTTCCTTCAAAGAACAGTTTACTCTTAGCAGTGGTATTGGGAACTTGTTAGCAAAGACTGACAGCAGAAACAAACCAAAAGAACCCAAACCAAAACCAAAGCCCAAACAAAAGGAAGGAAAACATAAAACGCTCTCTTCAAAGCCCATCACTAAAGACTTAACTGAATGGGAGGTAGACGTGCAATTAGATGGCTTTCTTGAAAAATTAAAAAAAAAAATTACTTTTGCTCACCTGCTACAAAAATGCTTCAAATTCAAAGCCAAGAGCATGCTTTCAAAGGAGAAAGCTCACACAAATCCTGTCACAGTCCAAAACATATTTTGGCTACTTGATATTGTTATGCTAAAATAGATTTGCATATATATTGCTATTAGGATTTATGTATTACTTGGAAAGTGTCCTTATTATTCTAAGAGTTAAAACCAACTTTCCGGCATTTAATTTATGTTGCAAATATATTTTAAGAATAGCATTTGAAGTAAAGATTAAACTTTATACAAAACACACTGGCATTAGTATAAATATTCAGAGTTTATTTCTTCTCTACTTATTTAAAATCTTAAAAGAAAGTCTTCCAGTTAAGAAGTTAACGACCTCAAAAATTCTTTTTTTCTTTTTTCCTGAGCTTCAAAGTTTTGAAAGTAACAGCTTTCTTGCTTGAATGAGAAATTAAGATTATAGAAAAATAGTCAAAATCTAGCTACTACAGAATTGCAGAAATGAAAAGCAACTATGCTGGATCAGCCCAAGGACCCAAAAAGGTCAATATTTTGCTTCTGGCATTAACCAGAATAGCAAATACTTAGAACATAAAGGAAAGGTAAATGCTTTCTATTGTAGAATAAGAAAAAAACACATATATAATTTACTGTCTACAAACTCAAAGGATCACAGGAATAAAATGACAGGTACTTGACTCACTAAGCCACTCATGCAGGTGGAAAAAACTTGCATTATCTGGCATCTGTTAGTCATTAGACCTTCACTGAATGTTATTTAATATGCTGAATTTGGGAGTGACAGGAAGTTCTAGTGAGTACCGAATAAGAGTGCATATTAATGTATCTTGAAATTTATGACTTCCAGCTTTCATGAAAGCCATGATTCCTTCCAGATGCCTGAGATTTGAGAAGCTCAAGGTGATTAGGGAAGAAGTGAGAGAACTTGTCTAAACCTATGTACGCATGCATAGATTTTCACACATGCATATGCTCTTCTTGTATATTGAGATGCATCATTCAGTTTGGTTGAAAAGCCAGTTTCCCTATACCTAAAATAATGTAAATATTGTAATAGGTACCCTTATTGAAAGAACACTGGACAGTGAAGTTATTAATTAGAAACAACCTGAACAGAAACAGCACAATCATGCACATTTCACAATTCCCAACACATAACATTAGACATACTGTAAGCCAAATAGAAACAATCAAGAGATATTAATTACTGTTAAACTAAAGACCAGTGTCAAATTACAATGATGCATTAAAAATGACATTATATGGTACATCTTCATGTTGCTATCACGTCAAATATTTTTAGAGTGTCTAGTCAAATTTAATTATCAGTCAGCTCCATATTCTGACTGTGCTTGTTCTCTTTAACAGTGCAATTCTTCAAGTATAAAGCCAGAATACAGTCCTTAATACTGAATGTGCATATCTGATACACAGCTCAACTTTATTCACAAAATGGCTGGTGAAGCAACCCAGGTTTATGCCTCTTGCATCCATACTTCCCTTCCAATTCCTGCAGCTACAACTTCACACAACTCAAGCAATGTTGGATGTACAAGGCTTATACAATGCTGCTATGCAGGCTTGTCCATTACTCACTTCCCACAGAGTGCTGACAGTTTATCCAGCCTATACTTAGAGATGATCTTTATGCCTTTTTTTATTTCAACGTTTAAATCTCTGTCCTCTGTGGGGACATGAAGCCATCTGAGCTTGCTTCAATATAACTATAGATAGCACGTTAATGGTAGTTCTATGTAAGAGCACACAGATTGCTCTTAAGCATTTAAGCAGCTCCAAATTAGCTTGTGCTGAGCTTTTACAACTGAATTGGAACCCTAAAAAAAAAAGAACCCAACAAACACAACCCTCAAGAAACCCCAACCAAAGTCTGTCTTTATCTTCCCTTGTAGGAGGAAATGGAAAAAATGCTCATAAATAACCTCTTTTGGCACAGCAACGTAAAGTATGGTAGCTCACTGCATCATTTCTTGCAGCCATAAGAGAACTAAAATTATCCTTGCTGCTTAAATGGCATTTACTTCTAACATAAAACACATTGCTTAACCAGTATTTACTTGCAGGTTAAATACAAAAATAACATAGATCACAAAATGCAGTTATTCCCAACTTTTATTCAGAATTAAGAAATACTGAAAGAGAAGAATAAAAGTCGTTAGTCCTGCTATTTGGTGCCAACCAAATGATGCTTAATTGAGTGAAGAGACTGTACCCTTCAGAAAGGTGAGAGGGAGTCCAACAGCTGCAAAATGCAAGTAGATAATACATACATATATTACTTCACCAAGCTGAGCTAGAAGTTGTGCTCAGATGAGTTCATGAACAGAGGTTACAGGTGAAACCCTACATCTATAGAAAACAATGAGAATCAAAGGAGGATTTCCCTTTCCATGTTTTGACTTTTATAATTGCTCATCTTGATGGAAGAGAGTCACCTTTGAGAAACAACTGTCTGATGTAAAATTAGATGAAAGAGATACAGGACAACCCTAAAGAAAAAATTCCTTATTTCTACAGAACACTTTGTAATCAGCCAGCCTAAACCCCCTCTAATATTAATTTCTGTTTCTCTTCATAATTATAAATGAACACATTAGAAGAATACCTACAGAAAGAGCTTACTTTCTTCTTTCATCATAGTTTCCAAGTTTGCTTCTCACAACATAGTTTCTATGTTTGATACAAAGAATTAACTCTAGCACTGTGAAGACAAGTCACTGCCAGCTAAACATGCGGCGCAGTCAGTGAAGGAGCATGAGAAGTATGTCAGTTATTGCTGGTGCAATATTAGAGTGACTTTAAAAAAATACATCTATTATTGAAAAAGATGTCTAACAAGAAACCAAAAGGTACATTATTGCTTCATATTTGAAGATGAAAACTTGAGGATCCTTAACTGAATATTGAGGTCTCTGATCCTGCAAGTTACATGCAAACAAACTTTGGTCTATGGGAATTACTACAAGGAAACGGCAAAATCACTTTTCAAACAGCAAATCACTTTTCAAGGTTATTTGTAATGAAGTCCTGCTTATTTGAATGGTATAAGTCAAATTAAGCATCTCTTTTGTAAAACATAATTTCCTCTGGTTCCATGTATCTATCTTGAATAATTAGGGACCTTTCTAATCCTTATATTTTGTAACCTTCCCAAACTGTTGAAATATAAAAAATGTATTTGTCTATAATGATTTATTGGGCGTATATATACATCTATATGTTATAAACACATATACACATACCATAAAAATTTCTATATACCAGAAAGTCAAAGTTCAGCTTAAGTGCAATACTGTACCACAATTACCATAAGGACATGATATTACCAAACAAATTGCAATATATAAAGTATGATGAGAAAGGTGAAATATTTTAAACCATCTAGATAGTATTCACTTACACTTTCATGGAAGTCTTCAAAAGTTTGACTGCCTGCCTAAGGTACTTCACCAAATCATATGTCTCCTCACTTATGCTTTCAGGCATTGGTCCAATAAAAATATTGTGCTTCATTTTGCACACAGAGACAAAGAGTTCTCTTCCTATTCAGAGAGTTTTCAGCTTCACAGCACTGCATCTTCTATCTTTCCCATATCTCTCCTGGCTCACCTCCTATTAGCCTTAGAGATGGTCTTCCTGCCTCATCCATTCCCTCCAGGCAACACCTTCATAGCAAAAGCCAGCACAAAGAACATTTTTTAAAAAGTGTTGTGAATATTTTCAACCGAGTCTTCCTCACAAATATTCAGTCAACTACCCTGGCACCACGTCTTTTCCATTTTACAATGCACTTTGAAAGACTTTCATTGTGGAGAGTGCTCCACTCCATGCTGTCACCTGACCAACTAGTAGCAAGGCTGCATTCTGTCTGCAACCTTAGAAATCCGCAAATGAGGGGGCTGAAAGGTCCTTTTTTTGTCCATTCGAGACTTCAGTAGATCACATCATGTCTTTGTTTCCTACCAGCTACTAGATACTACCATCACCTCTGCTGTTATTCCCAGTAAAATAGTAGCAATTTTTGCTAACACATCAGCAACTGAAGTCAGGATCCTTCAGACTAAAAAGCTCTAAAAACAGTGAGTTTCCAGGTTCAGACTAACACTGTCACTGAACTGGGCACACATGCAAAGCAATCATACACAACTGCACGAGCCAAGAGGGCTTCTATCCTTGGTGAAATGAGGGAAATTGTTTATGAGACACCTATGCTACACATTGTCTCAATCTCTGAGTACAGAATATTTTCCTAAAGTTGGGCTGTCAGTAAGTACTTCAAATACAATTTTACAGATGTTCTAAGCACAAAAGAAAGTGATAAAAATCAAAAGACATGTTTTATTTTTGGAACAAGTATCATACTTGTTTCTAATGACTCCAAAGCCTTGTAAGTCAGTGATGACAGCACTGCTCAGGGAAGGTCGCAGCATGCAGCTGAGATATCTGTAGACAACCAGGCATGTGCTATTTACATAACCTGAGATGATCTCTATGGAACTTCTTCACTAAGTAAATTTGAGAAGTTTACTGAGAGAAAGTCTAACAGCCTTGACAGGCCCAACAGTTGGTTCTGCCTAGGGTAGGGCTTTTATTGTGAACATAACAGATGATATGAGGATTATACAGTCTCCTGCGCTGAGATGTATTTACTCTATTTAGCAGGTAACCTTTTATTTGAGGGTATTTTGATTTTTAAAAAATAATTTCTTAGAAGGCCTACTGTTTTTTTTGCCCAGTGAGCACACCCAGGGAATTCAGGACTAACAAGTCCTATGGTTCCTTTCTAGAAAACAGAGGAATTTTATGAACTTCAGCAGAGCTTCACAGACTCACAATACAAGAGACAAACAAAACTTTGCAGATGATTAAGTGAAGATGTGTAATGCAATTTTTAAAGGTAATGTCAACACAATGACATGCTTCATATTGAACAAGTAGAGAATCCTGATTTCTGTCTGATACATACAAACTGAATTTGCAGTCAATTACAGTACAGATAAATGTTGCCTGTCATCATATCTTTCTTCTGCTATGCTTACCTTTATCTTCTCAATTGTGTCATTTCAATTTTTTTGTGCAACTCTATCATCAACACTACTGTGTAATACAGAACCAGAGGTCTAATTACATTATGCACTGGGATGTGACTGTGGTATAAGACACTAAGGATGTGTGTAATATTACTTCTCTCAGATATGCTCTGAGAGAGGACTTTTGCCCCCAAAACTGTGACTGATCAATTTGCCCTCTTTCCCTAGAGCCAAATACACAATACCAGAGCAAGTATCAAAAAGGACCTTTCTGCAGAAAAGAAAGCATTTCTCCATTATTGTGTCAGAACACATTAAATGTCCCAGCATATCAATTCCCAAGTATTCAATTTTCTCTTTTCATGTAAAGAAACACTTCCTGTTCCCTCTTCTCCTTCAAAAAGCATTTATTCAATACACTTATGAACATAGCCTGAGACTCAAGGATCAGAGCGAATGGGTGCTTTCTGAACTCACTAGATCCTTCGCATTCACAAAGTTGCTCCATCCCGCTCCCCCTGCTTGGGCTTCTTCCAGAGCCATTTATATAATGGTGAGAGACTGTACCTGCCAGGAGTCTACATCACACTGTGAGAGACTGGCATTCACCCCATTCTCATGAAAAAATCATCCATCCTATAGTAAAATCAATTTCATTTTCATTATGGAAAGAAGTATCATATTTTCATTATGGAAAGGAAAAGCTATTTTATCTTGGTCAGATGCAGAAATTCAAAATTTTCTACTTGATGTTTCTTGCCCCATATTGCAGCATCTTCATGACCACACATCTGGTTTGCGCTGTAGGCTGCCATTGAGTATGCCATTATCTGATATGATTCAAGGAAAATGCAAAACTTGCTTAGGTATAACATACTTCACTCTGCATTCTAAGTAGACATACACAATGTCAAAAAATATATAGTGAAGGCAAGATAGCTCATGTAACCCCTTCCCATACCTGGCATTTTTCTTTTAAGAACACCAGTGCTTCATACAGCACAACAGAAGTCCATTGCATGAATAGATTATTTCCTTTATCATATAATTTATCATTTTTATTGTTAATCAGTTATACTGTTAATCAGTAATCTGAAAAAGCAGTTTTTAACTTATTTTGACAAGGTTATTAATTCTAGTTTCTAGATGTTCTTACACGATGGTTTCCATAGTAATAACGGTTGAATTTTAGGGAGCTCTTTTGATGAGGGGGGTGAAACATTCTCTTTTGTAAACTGATATAATCAATGAAACTAACTTTAACATTTAATGCCATCTTAACATCTTAACTAATGCCATCTTATTAAATAGCGGCATCATTTATTTTCCCCATGCTAAATCTTACTGTAGTCAGAATTCCAAGAAATATTAAATATTAAACTCGTTTTTCTCATTAAGATTAGCCACATGATTCACCTCAGATTAACCTCAGAATGAGACAGAAGGTCAAGCTGTACACAGTGTTATGTGCTGCACATGATAAAATAAACCATGTGTTAACTCAGTTTAGTAAATATAACATATATGCTTCCAGTTTTGAATTTGGAAATGATATATTTGGGGCTGAGAACTTGAGCAAATTGTATATGCCATTATAATTTTGTACAAATGTACCCCAGCTCCCCTCCAATAGCAATAAATGCACATCTTATATTCATTGTTTTAATTAATACCTTTTGAACAGTATGTCAATAATGGCTGTACTAAAAGTGGAAGCTGACATATATTTATCTATGGAACAACAAAGAAAATAAGCTCAAGATGATTGTGATTCACTTAATAATGAGTTAAAAAAATGTGAATATAATTTAAAGTTCAGATTAGATACAAACAAGGTTTACTTAAAATCAACAGGTGCTGTGGAATTTAAAATAACTGTTTTAAAGACAGTAATTTTCTAAATAGTGTTGAAAAGTTTAGTATTTTCTACTGTAATCTAAAAAGTAATGACAGGGGTGGATATGTAGCCAACACCTTTTTTTGCATCTCGATTTCTCACAGTTCAAAACAGCTAATGGGAGTCAAGGGTGTACACACACACACTTACCTGCCAAGAGCCTCAGTTCATTTAGAAACTTTACACTGAGTGAGCATAAACCACTTGATTCCCTCAACATCCAGCTTCTGAACTGAATAGAGAAAGTTAAGTGGGTGGGTTTAGCATAGTTCATCTGACTGTTTTCACCTGGTTTCTGTTGCCAAGGAAACCATTTTGGTCTGTTTACATTCATTATAGCAATCTCATTGAATTCCGAGTTTCAGATTTTTTTTTGACTGAATCAAAAGCATCAGAGAATAGTGCTGAGGCACAAAGATACTACAAGAAATTTTACAGAAAAGAGGAGAAGTTTAAAAGGTGAATATTTAAATTCCTAATAGTTCAGTACTATTTGACTCTATATTTGAAATTACAAACAATTTAATACAACTTGCATGTAGAAAACCACAAAGGAGAGTACACGGAGACATTTTCACCATGCTCTTGAGCATAGTCTTAATACTTTTATTAGAATTACTGTTTTTAATACTAAAGTTATTAGAAGTTTTCTAATTTCAAGTCTGCAGGAAAATGTAGATTTGGCTTTCTGATTCTTTTTTATGAATATACAGTTACACAAACCTTTAATTTTGGATTTTCAATTTAAATTTCAATAGCTAAATTTGTTCAAATCTGTCCTGTGTCCTTTGTATCAGCTCCTACCCATAAGTAGAAATTCAAACCCCACAAATAAGTAACATAAATACTCAGATTTCCTGAGCTCTGTTTTATGTGGACTTGAGTACAGTTAGATGCTTCCAGGTCAAATCTTCAGCCTTCCTGTAGAAGGCTGTAAATATATGTAAAATATTATGTGAATTTTTCCACTGTGAAGCATTCTCACAGCTGCACATAGATGTATAATTTAAGGCGGGACTAAGATGGAAGAGTCTACAGGTTCTTTCATTCTCCTCATATTCTGAGAGGAATCCAAGCCTTCCAGGTACAGAAACATCTATAGGGAGGCAGTGTGTTTTCTTGGAATAAAAGTACTCTCAGTCCACTAGTTCCTGACTCATTTAGACAAATTTTGTATCTCTAAGATCTTCAGTTCTATGCCAGTGATTTGCTTAAAAAGTCCCATTAGTGTAGGACACAGGAATTCTCTCTTTGGTAGAAGATATATGTTACATGAAAATGACAAAGCAAAAAACAAATTAAAATGAATTCAAAAAAACCCCAACAACAAAGACCAGAAACCAACCAACAAGCCAAATCCAAACCAAATGTATTTTATACAAGGAATTAATATTAATAAAAAATAAATGCCTAAGTGGTGATAAAAACTAGTGGTATAGCATGGAAGCAAATATGCATTAAAGACTAATTTAATCTAAACCATTAGTAAGAAAGAAATATTTTGAGAAAAACAAGTGAAATAACCAGAAGAAACAAAGGTTTGTAAAGCACAGGAAATGTTGAAGATCAGTCTACAATGCAGTTATATTTATTCTTATACATAATTTTGTTCCTTTTGCTTTGCCTTCAATCATGCTTGGGTGATGCTGTGAGCACATTCAGAGCCTCAGTGAAGTTCATGCAGTGCTGTGTATACCTACAAGGCTTGCCATCACACAAGTACTCTCAGGGATTGAAGGGTCAGAGCCTTAGTATTTTGAATAACCTTTAGATATACATAGTGCCTACAGACCTAATTGCTATGAGTGTTATAAAGTCAATTTTTTGTTCTTGAAGTAGTACATATATGTGGATAGATTCAATTTTTCCAAAGGTTATATAGACTGAAAAATGGCGCTTATTTACAAACACAAGTTGAATGTTGAACTATCATCAATACAGATCAGGCAAAAATATCTCCCACTAAAAAGCTGACAGATCAGCACCTTTCACTCCTTTAAGTTACCCATTACTCCCATGTGTAAGCCAAGGTTAGGGATACAAAACATTACAGAAAACTTAATGAGAATATTCTACATTACTTACAATTTACACTGCAGTTGTTATATTTTCTCTTCTTCCTACAAACCCTCATTCCCTCTACTTCAAATTACACTGAAATCTGAAAATCTATTTTCTTCCATCAACCAAAACAAAATACTGAAGTTACAAGAAACTGGCTGCAATTCTATAAACCCTGCTGGAAAAGAACAGCGTCGCTGAAATCAGCAACACATTTTATAGGCCAAAGCTTTATAAGATAAGAGGTAAAGGCTTCAAATTGTACCAGGTGAGGTTTAGATTGAATATTAGGAAAAATTTCTTCACAGAGCGGGTGATCAGGTATTAGAAGAGGCTTCCCACAGAAGTGGTGGATTCACTGTCCCTGGAAGTGTTCAAAAACTGTATAGATGAAGACCTCAGTGATATGGTTTAGTGGTGGTATTGGCAGTCATGGGGTAATGGTTGGATTTGATGATCTTGATCTAGTTGATTCTATGATTCTAAGAGAAGTGCTTAAGAGATGGTCTATATTTGAGGTTCAGTCATACTGCCTTTTACATTTCTCATCTTTAGCCAAGCATAGGCTTTCCGGTTCAAAACTGGTCTTGTGTAAAATAAAAAAGATCAAACTAGACAGCTGTAAGGGCCCTTTCTGAGTTTAAAACCTAAGAAATCATATAGTATCTTAGATCTGCCTGGTCACAGAGTATTGAAAAAGTGAAAGTTCCAAATGGTACTAAAATTTAATGCTGAGACTCCAAACTCCTTGGAGAAGGCAAATGCCTTCATACCTATTCAAAATATTAATATATTTATACTTATTTATTGCTCTTTACTTTTCTTATGCTGTTCCTTTGTTATTCCTCAGTTCTGATTCTTATCTATGGTAACTGTAACTCATATGAAATGAAAAATCCCCCAAATTTACATCTCAGAATTAAGAATTACAGAGATCTGACAAATGTAAATTAGTACAATTAAGTCAGTAACATTAACAGTTTCCCACCCATGTCCTCCAAATTTCAGAATGCTCCTGAAGTGATTAAGAAGCACTACAGTTTAATAAAGAAAGTTATTTTAGACTTGCAGACACGACCTTAACACCTGAAGAAATGCTGTCTTAATCCACACAACACTTGTGTGAAAACAGAAGACTTTTTCTTTTAGTTTGCTTTTTATGAAACTTTAGCAATGAACACTTGAGGACAATACTAACCAAAAAGAAATTATACCATCAGAACTCATGAGGTATTAAAATATCTCAGCGAATAATGAAGAGTATTCAAGATTCCTCTTCCTTCCAGCCTTTAAAAATAATTAAACAGTTGATATTTCCACAAGCAAATGTACAGTAATATACTGTTCTTAAACAAGAGATTGAAGCCCCTTACAAATTTTGTATTGAGATAAGAGTTCAGAACAAAGCACTCCTCTCTAGACTCCTGAAGAAAACTAAAATGCCAGGGGAGAAACTTTGCAAGTTTGCACATAGAGTTTCTAGTCAAAAATTAAACTTGGCTGCCCTGGTCCCTACAAAGTTACTTCTGGAAAACTGGTTTCTGTAAAAAGCTGTAGAGAGTTCTGAATCCTCTCTGAATAAAATGAAAAGAAAAATCTTTATCTCCAGCTCCAATGATGAACTGAAATTGTGAATAGCCCTCAGTTCACACCTATGACCTTTCTGCTGTGATAATTCTCAGCATGCTGCTTTGCAGCACCCCAGTCTTACATGACGGAGGACAGTCAACTGAAAACCTTTAGCTAACGAATGCAGAACTCTCACTAACGAAAACTCCTAGCACGTTTCTAAGCTATTGTCGTACATTCAGGGTGCATGGATAGCTTGACACTTATTTGAGCACTTGGAGTTTCAAGATGCTTTCTGGTGTTCAACCGTTATTAAGTACAGGTGAAGGAACAATATGGGACAGCTATGCCTTTTATGTTCATATCCTCATGACTTTTGAAACTTTTTTTCTATAATATATTATTCTTAACACTATTATTAAATTGCATAAACCAGTAAGTGCTATTTCCCTTGGGTGTGTATTAACAATTTCCTTTTTGCAGACAAGTGCACAAATACGATTAGCTTTTGCAAATTGCTCCTTATTCTGTTACTGGTAAGTAATTTTTATATTGTTGCAGTGTAAACAGATGCCATTTTCCACTACATATTCAGCAGTAATGAGCTAATTCAATGTGTTAAAACCAACAAAAGATCTTCAAGAATGAGCTATTTGCTTCAATAGTCCAAGCTCCACTGAAATCTATGTTGAAATCACCCATGATAGGAAGTTAGCAAATTACTCTAGAAGCCCTGTTGCAAAAGAACTTTTATTCATTTATTATAATCCTGAATGGTTTTGCTACCTTCCTAAAATTCATATTATTGATCAAATTCTTGCAAATTGATTCAGAAATTATTTTTTGAGCATAACTAATATACTTCATTACTTTTCTTGTAAAGAAACAACACTGTGGCAGGAGCTTTACAACTTTCAATATTCACTCCCATGGATTCATTATAGACAAAAGTCTAGAAATTACGAAGCATGCTGCTTTCATTGCCCTTTGGAAACTGCAAGGACCAACTTGCTGAGAGAAAAAACAAACAAATCAAAACAAACCCCCAAACAACACAACAAAAAAACCCAAAACCCAAGCATGCTAAGTTTAGACTGTGTGGGTGAAATCCTGGCACCACTTAAGTCAACAGAAATACTGACATTTATTTCAACCTGGAAAAGGCTTGAAAGCAAGTGTGATGCTCCACCTGGATCCAGTGGAAAGAATTTAAAGATGGGTGGACAGCCTTCGACTGAGCCAACAAAACAAAATGTACAGGAACACAGCAACACTTCACTTGAACAAGAAAAAAAAGAAAAGCCATGCTTTCAGCATAAAACCATGTAATATCCAACTTGGAATATATTACTTGTCTACCCTCACAATAGCATGTTTGGGTAACTGCACCATCTTGCCTGGTGATACGTACTCATGCTCAGC
Source organism: Psilopsiagon aymara (assembly GCA_024733675.1). Lineage (NCBI taxonomy): Eukaryota > Metazoa > Chordata > Aves > Psittaciformes > Psittacidae > Psilopsiagon > Psilopsiagon aymara. The sequence continues at coordinate 25,593 of JANRGW010011160.1, read as the reverse complement.
TGCGACTTGCATGTCATCCATGCATACACTGTAAAAAATATTGACAGAATGAAAATTGAGAACACCCAGAACAATTTCATGCAAATGGAAATGATTTGGTTTGTTTCTCTGTTCTTTCTTTACCAGCTTCTACTTAACATTGCTGGAGACAACCATGCCATTTGAGTCATCTGCACAAGAATATTTTCCTGGTTTGTGGTTTTTTTTTTATATATTGCAGCAAACCTGCTTGTGAAACATGTGTGTGTATAAATATTTATATGGCTACACACACACATTACAGGCAACCTGTCATCTCACCAGAAATACTATATTAGATGGAAAGTTTCCAATGTTGAGTACATTTGAGATATATATATACAGCAGACACCCAGCTATAAAGTTAACAAAGACTCTCACATTTTGTGAGAGTGATAGAATCCATTGTCCTGAGTTTTTTTACTGGATGCCAAATAATCTGTGCAGCAGTTTATGGGCAGATATAAAGCCACAGCATACATCAGAAACACTACATAATGCTATCTAAAGAATAAAACTTCAGAAGAAGGCAGATAACCCTTAGAACTCTAAATCTCAACTGAATCTCTGGGACTATCTTTCCATTTTAGAGTAATTTCCTATTTTTGATCCTGGAGCCAAATTACACCCAAGTCCATCCATAATAAAAATACACCCAAAATGCAATAAAACCTAAATAGAATAATTCAATATATCTCTGACATACAGTGCTTTATATTATGAATAATTTTAAGAATGACATTTATTCCAATGTGAATGAATCTCAGGCCAAAAAATCAAGGACCCTATCTTAAAAGAACATTAAGGGTGCATGACCTAACAATGGATACGGAAGGGCAATAGCAAACTACAAAAGTTATGGTTGTATAAGCAAGTACTTGCAGGTGCAGGTTGCTATGACCTACCACATTATGGTAAGTATTGCCAGTGGGTCATGTAAATCTAACTGAGACAAATTACCTTTCCTGAGCAGTTAATTTTCCCAGTGCATCTTCCCGGCTTTCAGAGTTCAGGGTGGCCCTAATGGCTGTAACCATGTCATGTCACTCCTCTGTCTGTGAGTGCCATTCCCCCCGAAGCCTCGTGAGGCTCCACTCCCAGCTCTGGCGGAAGTGCTTCAGTGTGTTCCACTGACCTTATTAGCCAAATCTGCAGAAGTTATCACCACTTAATGATACACACATTTACTAAGTAGTAAGCATTTTGTAATAACCGCACAGCACTGCGCCTACCCCAAAGAAGACGTGAGAGTACGATCCTGGGTAACACCCAGAGCACTACTGATGACAAGACAACTTCAAGAAGCCCCACTTTCCAATTGAGATCATGAAGGTCATCAGGACAGATGCATGAATGTTATGTGCAGTGTGTTAACATCTAACAGCTTGCAAGACTTTGCAAAGCCATTTACACAGACATATGACAACTAGGCCAGATTCAGGACAACTGGCTTCAGCATCCAGAGTCCTACCAAGTCCGGATATGGTTTAACTTCTAATACTTTCTCTTTTGAGAGGATTGAGGCTATAACCTTTAATTCAGTGCTTCCTCAATTTCACCTTGCAGACAGAGTTTCAGCCTCAATGTCTTTGCCCTCCAGCCTCCTAAAACATACCTCTTACTGCATTCCAAATACAAAACAGATATTACTTCCAGCAGAGAGTTTTAAGATTTATTAGCACCTTCAGGCTTACACATGGTCAATCTAAGAGGTTCCTGCAGGCAGACAACTGGCCAGGAATCTAAGTGAGAGCTTTCAGGCTAAGCCAAGATGTATGCTAGTCCAAACGTGGTAGGAGCAGAAGCAGTTGTCTGCTAAAGACGGATTAAAACTATAGCTGAACCATTCATTCAGTCATGTGCAAACATGCCTTTCAGTAAGCCTATGACTTTTACAGGTTCAGGAATACAGGTCTGAGATGCCCTGATGTTCTGTAGGATATAGCCCTTACCTTCTTTACCTGATCAGATAGGCCACATCATAGGCCATGTGTCTTTTAACCACGTAGCATATTACCAGAGAAGCCAGAAACAGAATTGTCTGCGCAAGTCTTTGCTTCACATGGCTATACAATCCCTTCTTCTTTTCCTCAGTTACAGAACTCACATCCCTCAAAAAGGGTGGAGTCCACTACTGTTCATTAAAAGACAGACATTAAGGATGACCTTGTCACAGAGAATTGCATGTAGTCATTTACAGTGCAAGAATTTCACAAAATTACTCAACATTTGATGTTAATGATAAGGTCATCACCCTGTTGATTTATCTTTTGTGGTGCTGAGAAAAGAGAATTATGAGAATTATGCTTCTCCCTAGCCAAAGGGCCTCAAGGGCCAACCCTTCACGTGAGTTTGAAAACGCACCTTTGCACATACAAGAACAGCTAGCAGTGAAATATTAAAGGCCCCCACCTTGTCCTAAATCAAATTTGTCATGTTTCTACAAACAGCATACTGGAATGCAATGAGCCTCTATTAGCCTCCGCCAGGAGAGCAAAATCCTGGCTTCTTAACTACAGTTCAAACAAATCAGTTTATTATGAATTTAACTGCTCAATTAAAAATGCATCTTTAGTATTGGTGGGACCTCTTTTTACAGAAAGGAAAAAAAAGTCATGCCTGCAATACACACAGATTCTTGTAATTGCAACAACAAACATTTCAAGGCTTGAATTAAAATTTATAGTCCAATTACTGTAAGTGGCTACACCTCTTCACTGGGAATTAATCTCTTGCTACCCTGTTACCTGTTTCATGTCCGAATCAGACAAATAAATCACCATAGTGGTTTCATGAGGATGATAGTCAGGGTGGAGGGCAGCACATTGATGGGAAAAGTAGATAAATATCTTCAGAATTTGTTTTCCCATTCAGGGAATATGGAAATCAACATCTTTTGGATAAAAGCAGATTTTCTGAGTGGAACAACATGTAAATTCTGTTAAGTTTAAGAATCCAGGTTTAAAGCAGCTATTCTAAAAGTGCTTCTGTCAAGATTCCATTCTGAAATACCACAAAAACGCTAATCAATAGATTTTAGGTATCTTAACTTTTATGTAGGTAAGTAGTAGGGGGTAAAAAAGTAAAAAATTATTAAGGCTGACTATAGAGATCTGAATCCTAAATAACCCCAGCTGGCGAAATGTCTGGATGCCAAACCTCCTCCCGGTTGTAAAACAAGACTTGCATGGGCCAAATGTATTCCAGGATTCTGTCTTCAAGCCTTTCAACTCTCTGGAGTTGGACACATTCTCTTTGGGATGACTTCTTTGCTTTCATAGAGTATCTTTACGATCATTCAGCATGAAGAGCTCCTTGAAGGCTCTAATTTTTCTCCACTGTTTACTCTGCCACCTGAAATTTTCCATTTCTCAATTCATTTCTTTTCTGTCATGATAACCCAAGTTTAATTACGAACTATGACAGACTCAGAGACTCCTTTCTTTCCACATATTGATCACCTACCCAACATCATCACGTGTTACTCAGTATTGCTTATTTATCTTGTCTCTTACATAGCTCCTTCTCCCTCTTGCATGTCTTAGAACAACACACCTACTCCAACCATTTATTCCATAAATTACAAACTCAGAAAACACATTTATTCTTATTTACACTCAGACATTTTTTACAGGCTTGACTTCAACTGTTCTAACATGTTATCTAATAAGTTGAATCATATGCCTACTGGTTGTCAAACCCTCCCTCTTTCAAGAAAACTTAAATATGTGTTTCAGAAAGCATTTTTCCATTAATTCATTCACTGATCCCCTGCTGCTCTCCCTACCTTATATTCTTGTTTCATTTCTGACTTCTTAGAAAATAAGCTTGCTAGACAAAAAATCTCATCTTACACATCTGTAAAGCACTGCATACTTCGCAGATATTTAGCTGTAGGCTTCTTATATAAATGAGCCATAATATTCTCCAGGTTCTAAGCAAATTACCCATCAAACAGTATCTTTACTATTTTTAAGATCATTATTGCAGAATAACTCAGACCATACAGATAATACGCTTCATGAGAAAAGATTTCCAGTGTATTTTCCAATTAATGGTTGCTTATATGTATTAACAGTCATTCAACAAGACACATGACAGAAATGCTGAGTTTATTTTCTCTTGGGACCTTGCTGTTGGTTCTGACTTGAAGTAGCATGGACTAATGCCTACAACAGAGATCACAGCTACAACTGAATTAATCTTCAAAAAGGTTATAAATGATACAAAAAAAAACAGTTAATAAGAGTCATCAGAGCAAAGGCTTATTTTTCCTAGTGTTAATTTTCTTTAAAGATCAATTTGATCTTGATTGATTTCACTCACTTTCTAGGGGATCTGGAGAGAGAATAAACCGATTCAGAACTTGGTTCTATAGCTTAGGCAAGATCCTTTTCAACAAGGAATTTTGCTTTTGATCATTAGGCTGCCAGTGCTGGCAAATCAAAGGCTGTGTAGTACCTGTAAAATCCACAAAAAATTCAGATTCCCACCATCAGAAATTATATTTATTTTCAATCTCTAAAGAGCAAACATAGTCATGAACACCAATTAAAATGCTGTATTTGTTTTCTCTCATGATGTGAGTCCAAGAAATCATCTTTCTCATTTTATTAGCCTTGACAATGTTGTAACAAACTTCTGTCAACTGTGAAGTGCACATTTAATGCTCTATACAAATTCCTCTTCAATTCCTTTTATTAGTGCAGACAATGCAAAATAAAATAATAGATTCTTCTTGGAAGGATCAGAGAACCTGTGCCCTGAGTTGAAATGTACCCTAACTACTTAATCCCTTGGGCAAATGCAATCAGCCCTATAAGAAGAAATGACTGAGTGGTGAGCACTAATACAACCCAATCTATTTTAGCCAAGAGTCTGTACCAGTACTCTTTTTTCCCTTGCTGCACAGCCGATCCTCATGATTCCTGATGATGAATGTCACTGCATCTACTCCTTTCTTCTCCTGAATATTTGTTCTTTCCTTACTTCTTGCCAACTGTTTTGTGGGCAGCATTAATTTAGCATAGGACTAGGTAATAAGCCTATAAAGACTGCTGGTTTTTCTCTGCATCTCATGTCCTATGGGTTTGCCCTGACAGTAAGGCCTGTCTTGCCAATCAAGACATGGGGCTGAGACTCTAGAAGAATAGCTAAAATTATTCTGCAGCTATTTTAGGTCATTTTACCAAAAATTATTTCATCCTGTAACTACATGATGTACATTCTCCCATCTCTTAGAAGGAAGTTTCAATCTTACAGACTTTTCAATCACTAACGAGATGCAATCATGTAAAATAATTTTAGAAACAAAAATCCTTTGCCACTAGGAATTATACAGAATAAAATACAGTTAAATGCAGTAAAAACCTTCATTTTTTCAGTGTCCAAGGTGCTATTTCCACATACTCCATGTTTCATGGCACCTTCTGATACTGTTACTGCTGCTTCTCAGAAAGTGTTTAAGTTATAAGTTGATTTTATTGCAATCATTTATCACTACCTAAGATTCTGGTAGGAAAATAATGTTAGATAAACTGACAAGCAATGACAGGTACCTTGTGGTAGGCTATTTGACTAGAATAGCATTATTGAACGAAGGTATTTGATGCTTCTTCATTAACAAAGGAAAATTTTCTGTTGTGTCATTACAATAAGTGGTAAGAGTCTGGAAAGATATTGCAGATCAATGTACCCTGTAAAATAAAAACTATGCAATATACTTGTCTTAATTACTAAACCCTGAAAACAAACAGGTTGACACTTTGGAAGAGCAACTTCTAGGCAAGTGATGAAATCCTGTATTTGGCGAACAAGATATTCAAGTAGGTAGAACATAAATTGTGGGGCTGTTTGAGTGATTGATTTGCAAATTGGTGCCTTTATCATGAATTTAAAAAGAAACAAAACAAAGCATCTGAGCAAGTATCCTATAGTTTTAAAATTACTATATATATCATTGGCCCACTAAATTACGTCGTTTGGACATGTTTTGTATTGCTGTGTAGGCTGAGGTGAGAGATAATAATGCTGAAGTGTCTGCATCTAATGAAAACATAACACTTTCAATTTGGTGGCATGGCTCACTGCAAAAAAGCAATATATCACTGTCCTGAAAATGGCCAGCAGAAGTAGGAAAATGAGCTCCTGCTAATTAAACCTTTTTTTGTAAAAAAATGATTGCTAATCAAATTTTTAATACCCCATACTCTCACATTCTACTTTCTTCTTCATTTACACTTCATCCTGTAGACATTGAAGGTTTACAGTCACCTTGTATGTTGCATTTGTTTGACATTGTGGAAGTATAAACTTGCAACAATGATAACATAAAAAGATGCCTAAAAGACAAGTGACTGTGGGAGGAAAAAGAACAGTACAATTTAAATACATCTGGTTATTCAGATAGCTAATTAAAAGTAATATTTAAGATATTAGGAAAATATAAAGGGTTTACTCAAGCTGAAATGTCATCATTCTTGCAATAACTGAAAAGTACCTTTATTACAAGCAAGGAAGAATGCTTGGCTTTAAATACATAGAACACCCTCATTTTCAGAAGTGTGCTATTTATTTATGATCAAATTATATGCCGCATTTCCTGTTAAAAAAAGAAAGATACATTTGATTTTTAATGATTCCATTGCTATGAAGTTTGCTACACAGCCATTTCATATAAATAGAACACTAAAGATAAATATTACCCTAGCCAAGTATCTGATTAAAAGTCAGTAATATAGTTTTTGCAAAAATTCTAGGCTAGCATATGCTAAATTTCTCCTAGCGAAGTACCAAATAACCACTTAATTTTTATTTATGTAGAAGTAATTATTGAAATAATTGTAAAATGAAGTGAAAAAAATCACAACATAATATGTTATTTGAAATAGAAAAGCATTTTTCTTCTAATCATGTAGGGACAGAACAACTGAACTTATTATTTTTGCCAAAGAAATAACAAAATCAAAGCAAGCAGAGACAATTGCAACAAGAGTAAATGTAAATTAAAATACTTCAGACAAAAAGCTTGAAGGCAACTGATTCTCCCATTGAGGGATGATTTTCACTTGTCTCCAGGTGTAACATTATGTTCACTGATGGGCTGATCAACAGAAGAGAACTTCTCCCCAGCTGTAATCAGGAGTGATTGATGGTTGGGACAAAAAAGTTGATTATCATGACAAGTTCACTGATGCAGAGAAAATAGTCTATGCTGGGGAAAGGATAAAACCTGTTCAGAAACTACCTTCCAAAACCTCTGTTCTAATGAATAAAATGAAACATTTATGCCCTTCCAAAAAGAGCTAACATAAATGAATTCAGTACGTATACTGTGCACCTGTATCTATAGTTATTTCACCACGACACAATGAGACCTATATTAACCCCAAACAGAATAAATCCTTGTATTTTTAAAATCACAGTTTGAGATCAACGCATCAAATACTATGCGTATATGAAAAAACCTACATGGTCTACCAGTAGAGCACTGCCTCAGTTTGAATACGTTTTGAATTCATAATCAAGGTTTTTAAAGGCCATGGGGGAATTAGGTGTAAGTACCATACTGGATTCTTTCCTGAGAAGAAGTCAGTTCCCTTTGGCCATTTTAAACCATTAAAGACTTCATTTTCAATTGAGATTAAAAAAAAAAAAACCAACAAAAAACAACAAACATGAGTGGGGGCAACACACCCTCAAAGGTTCAGTTTGAATATGTACTTTTTTATTCCAACATAAAGATCTGAAAATCAGAGGTTGGGTTGCACTTCCACTCCTTCAGAGGATCAGACTCCCAGCTGTTAGCTCTGATGTGAGTTGCATACACAGAATAGCATTATATCCAGGGACTGTAAAAGACATGAGAGGAGTGATAAAAGAAGGAAGGAGCTGAAAAAGTTAGGCCTGGAGGCTCTGAAGTGGAATTTGTTTACATCAGGGGCAGTTATGTTTAATATTAATTCTTTCAAAAGGAAATATTATGTTTGCTACAAGAGGTGGCTGCACAAATACAGCACAAAAAAAAAGAAAGTATCATGGGTACCCAAGGGAGTGCAATTTCACTGTACCATAAAGTGGGGGAAAAAAAAGTCCCAAACTGTCCAGAGGTAGTGTAAAATAATTTGAAAAGGTTTTATGGCTGTTGGAATACAGTATAACCAACTAAAGTCAAGTAAAAGAGCAACTTTACATTCAATGAACTTTAGAAGAAATTAGGATTATTTTGGTTTTTAAATAAACCCCACAATTTACAAAATCTAACTCATTTTGATGGAGATCTTTCTACATCACACAAAGCTGCATATTTTCTTCAATATGTGCTCTTTCTGTGGACCAGACTGACATATAGCTCTGCCTGCTCCTATTCTGCCAGTTCTTTGTCAGTGACTAAGAAAGTGAGCCAGGAGTCACCGATTGGTGACTGAAACTAGACAATATTTTGCCATTTTTATAGTGAAATTTGTTATCTGCACCTATCATTAATAACCCAGAATTTCAGATTCTCTACTGTATAAATTATTTCTTAAAATAAATCTATAAGGAAAAATTTACAACAGATCAAATAAAGCTGTTGACTGAAGACTTCACAGCAAAGATCCAATTTATCTTTCCTTCCATGTGATGATTCACTTACGAAAAGTGGTTTCTGTAGAATTCTCACCACAGTTCTTCATAAATTTGAACTGTTTATTAGAGTTGACTGATTTAATTCCCATGTTGACCGATGAAGCTGGCAGGAAAAACTGCCTCAAATGCAAACAAGTATATGGCAAGAAGTGATAAAGCAGAGGTTTCTCTCCTTACAGTTGAAATGGGCAGGGCAGTGTTTTCCATGAATGGAACATGAGTGAATTGGAAGTGACACTTTATCCCCTTTTCTACTGTCTATACTTCTTCTAATGTCTATGTTTTTTCTTGCCAATACCAATTACCTTGGGTATAAAATGGCATTTTTCAATGTACAGTTCAAACTACTAAGCATTGTCTTCATTCCCATAATTCTAGCCAAACACTTCAAAGAAATTCCACTACCAAAGAAATTAACCACTACCTGTCCAACTCTGGCAACTGAATTTCATTCTCGTTTCTCCACCCTCCTCCAGGCATGAAAACTTTCTTACACTATTATAGCTACAAGACCCAATTCATTAAAACCAGTGGGAATACATCTGTAATTTGTCTGGAAGTTATCCTGGTAAGTGACGGCGCATCCACATTAAGCACTCTCATAACAGCAGATTTGGGAAAATCTGGGGCCTATCAGATCATTTAGGTTTGTTTCCTGCTTCCCAGTATAATGTTTTTTGGTGCATTCTTCTATTCTAATGTAATAATTCCTGAGAGAAGGAAAATTTCTAATAGTAACAAGCATGGATGTGTTCAAACATAGAAGGGTGGTTGCTTTTGTTTCCAACTTTTGCTCTGATTAACTACTCTGCCTTTCCCTCTTCTGCTCTTTGCAGTTCTGAGATCATCTATGCCCAAGAAGAAGTTAAAAGTTGGCTACTAAAGGGCAAAAGCTGCAACCATTCACTCCACTGCCAAAAGCAGAAACCTTTTAAATCAATTTGTCTTCATACTCCACCATCAGAATACTGGTCATTAATCTTCTGGAAATTACAAAGAAGACTATCGGAGACAGTCATTGCCTATTCACAGATCATTTCTAGCAAACAATTTCCAAGAGACAACAAAACCTTCTGCATAAATGACTTGTTTTATAAAAAAAAAAAGTGAAAGCTTTGAAAATGAAATAACCTGGTAGGATGAGCAGAGGCAGGAAACAAGACTTGAAAAAGGTGAATAAAAAAATCTGGTTTACAAAATCTTTAAAGTCCTAATACAGCAACAGCTGCTGATAGTTGAATGTCAGTCTCTGTAGGATCATGTTCCTATACTGACTGCGATGTCTAGTTGACTCAGGTATTGAACATTTCTCTATAACAACTGCTTGTGCAGAGACCAGGTAGCTGAAAGCTACTATTTTCTTTCAATTTATAGAATAGAATCATTTGGGTTGGAAAAGACCTTTAACATCATTGAGTCCAACCACTGACCTAGCACTGCCAAGTCCACCACTAATACATGTCCCTCAGTGCCATATATATATGCCTTTTAAATACCTCCAGGGATGGTGACTCTACCACTTCCCTCGGAAGACTGTTGCAATGCTTCATTTAGAAACTCTTCTACCAAATGCCGCTACTGAATGTGGATGAAGAACAAACTTTTAGAGGAAAGTCTTGCAGTGTGAATATAGAAGACACTGAGGCACTCCATCGCTCCCCACCAATAACAGATTGAGTAATCCACTGACATTAAGAGCATGCTTTCTTAAAGTCCAAAAACCTTAAAACTTGTCTTCTTTCCTACCACCTTTTTACCCTCAGTGACTGCCTCTCTGAGTCTGACACAGCCTCTGGGCTGGTCCAGGTTCTGCAATAGGACTGGTTTTCAAGATGGAATAGATTACTTGCACTTAAGGAAAGGAGATAGGTACAAGGATTAATGAGCAGTTTGTGTAGAGAGCTCCATACTTTGTGGACCACTGAGAGATCACTTAGAGCAGTTACTGAGGATCACCCAAGACACTTAGTTTGTAGGCAATGCTTAAGAGGCAAGGAAATATTCAAATCCTTAGGCTATCAGTCAGGTGACTTGTTTCAACACCCTCAAGAGTACTCTGAAGTTAAACAACAGGGTGCTGTGTCAAATATGAATAATTTCTGCTTCTAGGTAGTATCAGTGCATAGAAGTACTGCATAGAATGTGAAAATTATGGGCAAAATACTTTATACAATAAAGGAAATTATTTATACTTTTTACTAAACATTTTAGAAATACTTAATAGAAGCTTTAAGAAACTACAGGTTGTATGAAAATTTGTGACTGTGTTCAATAAAGTATTCTTTAATTTGTAATTTGTAAATTAAGTTACTTATTTCCTACATGAAAAAAGGTTACTCACAACCAAGTTTTATTTCTCTAGCATGGGAAAGATCAAAGCTGCACAGGATCTGGCTGCAATTCATACTGTAGCCTTTAAAACTGTGGTCTAGGAAATAGGAGGCAATGCTTCTAAAATGTTCATGCTAAGCCTATAATAACATATTTTAAATTATTTTCTTAGCAATTCTTTAGGGTTTCCGTAATGTTTTGAGGCAAATGTCATACATCTCATGGAAATCTCTTGAGTAATCGCTTTCTGCGATTACTTGATATTTTTTCCGGTGAATACTATAAACCAATATCCTGGGAAAAGTGTAGACATATGACTGAATTTCCATCCTCACTCACATTCTTATCTCAAATGAATGGCGTGTACAACTGAAATCAGAATTTTTTTCTCCTTACACTGAACTCCATAGTACAGGAAAGATGGCGCATTATTATACAGAAGTAGCATGCATGCGTGTGTGTGTATGTATATATGAAATGAAGATATATAACTATGTAAATCATGGATATATATAAATAATTTGTCATATTTACATAGAAATAAGTATAATTTTTCATATGTATATAAAAAATAAGTTAATCCTGCACAAAGTTTTATTGTGAAGTACAAATATGGCAATTAATAATTAATTCCATACTCTCATAGAATAAGACTGAATTTAAGGGATGCTGAGAATCTGCAAATGCTTGCACAAGAGAATCTCCTTAAAGAATCAGGCTGATAACTTCAGAGAACACAGATGCATTGGTTTGGAAACACCAGAAGTAAAATTGCCTAAATATAATAGATAAATGTGCTTGATGGCAATACCTGCAATAAGTAAATTTGATTAAGAAAGCTGTGAATTATAGTTCAAGCAGAAATTGTTGAGTTCATACCAAAGCAGGGTTCTAAATCTAAAGGTTAATTGGAAATCTAAATCTAACCCATAATTGGTGACACAATAAGACATGCAAAGAATAAGAACATGCGCTCATAGCCACACACAAAATAGTGAGTGAAGCAAATAACACACATGGCTTCAAACACCGTTTAAACATATCTCTGAAAGTTGAAAAATAACAGTTTTGAAATCAGAATGGTGAAATACCAAATAACTTCAAGCAGTTAGCTGTATCAGCCTCTCTTGGCTCTTAATGGACCAACTTTTGAAAGTTCTCTCTGCAAACAGAGGCCACAGGCCAGGTGTGACCATCACTTGACATGGACAAGAAATTAAATCTTTTCCAAACCAGAGAATTACCAGGTTTGTAAATAAGTCGAGCAAGAGGTCATGTAATCTCTCCCAGCTCAGGGACTGTGCTCTGTGTTTCCTGTCCGGCCTCAGAAAGAGGAGTATAATTTAAGACTCTCTGCTGGCAAATGTCCCTTAAATGTTTCCTTCCAACACTTCACTACAATTACAGCCAGAATTGTTTCACCAAATATTCCAACAAAAAAACCCCAAACTTGAATCAAATTAATCTGAAGAATTAATCAGATCTATTCTATCAAAACCACGGAACACAAAGATCTAATGGTCACTGTTCTTTTATTATCCCCCTTTCTTTTACTGAAAACCTACTATATTTCTCTTCTCTTTCCCACTGTACACATCTACCCAGAATTTTCTACTTTCCCTAGTTCTACTACCAGATGTCTTCTGAATTCTACAACTAACAATGCTTTTGTTAAAGTGCAATTACCACTGCTGTAAATAATTCTTCATCTGAGGCATTGCCAGTTTCAAATACTGTGGAATACTTACCTGTCCATTGATAAATGCAAAGCTTCTTGGGAAAAAAAAAAAAAAAAAATCATAGGATTATATGGGTGATTTTATTTTTCTTTTCTTTCCCCATTAGCAATTGTTAATGTACATTTGGACCATGATTCACTGTAATTCCTTTTTGGCCCTTAAGGCAAACATTTCTCATTTTACTACTTGTACATTTAATTTTTCCAGTCTAAGCACAATCATTTGTGCCTTTATTTACTATATTTGTTGGGATTCCAGACTATTTACTCCAACTAGTGAAGATAATTTTGGATTGAAAACCTGAACTTGACACCTTCCACTAAGTTCTGCCAGCCCCCCTGTAGATGCCACCCACAGACCTGGTGTATGTACTTTCTAGTCTGTCAAGCACATCACTAATGAAAATTTAAGAGTAGCAGCAAGTACAGAACAGACTTCTGCAGATCCTGACTTGTAGTGATCTTTTGTTTTTACAGAAAACCATCAGCAACTACTCTCAGTACAGCTTTTCAATTTGTTGTGCAACCAACTTTTAATAATTTCAACTGGCCCATATTCCCTACTTCCTTGACTGTCACACAGGACTGTATCAAACCTTATTAAAGCCAAAATATATCATACCTATTTATCCCTATCATCCATTGGACCAATTACCCTGTCAAAGGAGAAAATTAGATTGGTTTGACATGATTTGCTCCCCTAGTGCTACAAAATGATACTTAAAACATTTGTTCTAGATACCAAGCATAACCTAAATAGGATATAAGTCCTCTAGTCTTGTTTCTTTCTGCATGAAAGTTAGAACCATAGTAAAACACTTTCGATATATATTACATCCTTATCCTCCAAAAGAATCTTTCACTATTCTTTTACTGGAATAGCACTTTTTGAATCCTGACAACTTCGTACACTTGAACTATATATTGATTCAGCAGTACTCTTGGCTTTATAGAGATGGTGAAAAACAAGGTCAGAAAACAACAAATAAGGACTCCACAATCAGCATTCAGCTCATGATTTTCAGAAGAGTATTACTAGTGCTGCTGTTTAAGTGAAACAATAATTTCTGGCTAATAGATCAAGAAATATTTTACAGTGCATCATAATGGAATTCAAATCCTGGGAGTACATAAAAATGCTGCTCAACCTTTCTCTAAAGGCAACCTGTATTATCATTCAGCCATCTGCATTAAACAAGAGGGAAGAGAGAATCCCCTTGCAAGAATTGACCTTGTTAACAGAGATTGCCACTACCCTTATCAAATAATGAAATTAGAAATGTGAGCAAAGTTAGATCAAATAGTCTAGACAGGTCATAAAAAAATGAGTAAAATTTGTTTCCAAGCCTTGCGGTTGTTTGGGTTTCTTGTTTGCGTTTGTTTGTTTGTTTTACTGATTGCTCATTACAGCAGATAATTTACTCTTTCTGCTACCTGTAGGCACATGAGCTGTCCTACTGGAGTCAGCTGGACTTCATTTTACATGGTGCTTTCAGCAGGTGTTTAATGCTTACTACAAAGCATAAATCTAACAGTTCTTCTGAACTGGTGCAATAGCTCTCAGCAGCTGCCAAAGTGTAAGTGTCAGCATGCATGCTTGCAGACGGGTACATACCTAAATGCTTTGCCTTGTATTGAATACAGAATGTGAATGTGAATGTTACAAATAGATCTTTCAATGAAAAAAAATCAACCCTAAAATAAATCCCTGCTTGAAATGGACTCCACAGAACCTACTTCAGCTGTTCTAATATTTTTTCTCAGCGTGGAGAGGCTTTAGTTACTTGCTTTATTCCTTCCTTCCCTTGTATGAGAAGATTTATTTTAAAAAGAAATACTGAATACACAGCTGTCATGAAGATTTATAGATAACTCCTTTAGAAAGAAGCTAAACGATTTTAGACTATGCATTGCATTTTCTCATTTTTCTTTGAAACGTTATTTTGATACCATGTAACCAGAAAAAAAGCTCTTCTGCACTGAAAGAAATCTGTATCAAATGGGAGAAAATTCTGTATTCTCCGCAAAAATGAAAAATCTCACAGACCAGTTTTATTGTAAACATTTTCATAATGCTGTAGTGCAGGAGGCAAATGGAATTTCTATTCATTACTCTTGGATAAATCCTATCTCCAGCATCTAAAAATAAAGGCATATTGGTAGAACAGCTACAAAGGCCCGGGTTTCTAAACAGAAAATCTGTTTATTGTTGTCATGGTTTTAAATCATGTTAAACAAAATATGATAAAAATGAAAGGTAGGAATATTCAGTAAATTTAAAGTTTTTCATAATAATAAGAGAAAAAAATTACACTGTGTGTGCTTGTTCATATAGTAATCAAACCAGGATAGCTAGTAGCTCTTTTTCTTCAAAGCAATCTCTAAGTCTCAACATCAAATATTCAGTTTATCACATTTTTACTTTAAAAACTGGTGGACATTCAGAATTACTCAAGCAAAGGAGGAACGTTTCTTATTCCCCTCAGACTGCAGAAAAGCATTTCTAATCTGCAGTGGAACTCTGACTACTTATTATTTCTTGAAAAGCCTCAGCAGAGCACTTTGTGATTTACAGCAGTAATCTATATGCACTGGAAGGAGAAAAGAACATCATAAAGATATCCACAGATCTCCTCTGTGGGGTAGGGAAAAGGGGAGAGCAATTGTCCAAGGTTCATCAGTAGGCAGCTTTTGGATCGCTATCTCTCTATCAATCAGCATCACTGGAATTGCTTTGAAAATTAGGTGAATATTAAAAGTGGAAACTGAAATATTCTCCTTTAAGAAGGTCTCCCAATTACATAAAGATAACCATATTGATCTACTTTGAGAGAAGGGAGTGTTAAAATAACTTTCCACCCAATAGTATTGGCAAATTGGAATTCAAACCTTTATCACTTGAGGGTATGAAGGGACAGCAAAATATCTGCTTAACAGCTTTTCATCCAAGAGTTTGGTGTGAACAGTCTAAATTAATAGATTTCCTCTGAAAATTTTTGACACCATAGAAGACTCTGAAAATGGCCACTGCTTCTTCGCCCTCTCTTCTTTGGAATCTTCTCTAAGAGCAGCAGCAGAAGATCAGTATGGGAGCATATCAAACTTCTGAGTAAGAAGTATCAGTATCCACTGATATGATACTTGCTTCTGTGTAGAATTATTTCAAACATTTTACTCTGGAAAATGCCTATTTCCTGCCAGCTCAAAAATTTTCCACTCTGTGTATCAATTTGAGTTGTGTATCTGCTAATGACTTATGTTAATGCCAGGTTCATTCTCCTTTTCTTTCTGGATCTTTCTGCAGACTAACAAATGGTATACCACCTTTGAAAGGATATGTTTCACTTTGGTATGTAACATTGAAGTGTTTGATGTCTCTTGCAAGCTATAAACTATGTATGATTCAGTGTGACATGCCTTTTCCTAAGATAAAGCTGAGAACTGTGAGTGATGAGCTAGGCTGCTCAGTCAGCTGGATCCACTGTGTCCCAGAAGCCTCCATTATTCCCTCTACGTGAATTGCTCAGTATCCACAGTTCTAATTCCAGCACTTTGCTTCCAAATGGGAGAGCCTAATTCTACTCTTCTGTTTTTATCTCTGAGGGGGGACAGCAGCTCCAGAGAATGTATTACCTTTCCTTGGTGTCCATTCAGTCCATGAACTAGAAAACTCGGAGTCATCAGTGAAAGTAAGTACCTAATGCTGACTGGCCTGGAAATTGTGACTGGCACCTTATTAAAATTATTTCTAAAGAATAAAAAGCTTAGGTGAATGAACAGAACTGCATTATTTTCATAGGCTGGTAGCAGATCTTTAAAAGAAGGCTTCAACATTCAATTTAAATTTTTGACAAGTCATGGTATTAATAACTAATTAATAAACTAAAAATAGATATAATCTGTCCATATGCTTACAAAGAAGAAGCAGCACACAAGAATTATTTCACTTCTTCATGTGACTAGCCTGAGGAAGTAACCTTAAGGATGTTTTTGGGTTAGACATCCCTCTAAATCCAAACATTTTTATTCTGTCAGAAGTAACAACCACATTTATATTAGTTAAACAGGTAGTAAATGAAAGACATTTAGTAAGGGAAGATAAATTTCCACCAACAATGTCTATGTCAAGAAAATTCCTGGAGAGACTAGAGTAGCAGAAGAATATATATTGTACTCTGTCAGGTTTTGTCTGTAGACATAGTGATCCTGAAGCAGGAAATAAAGAAGTTAAAATTCTAAGAGGCCTTTCTGTGACAAAACAGGTATTTCTTCACAAGGAGCACAACAGCACAGCTTCCCTGGGTAACTATAGCGGATGGATTTCCTCTGTATATTACAGACCATCTCCATTTCAGCCTGCTCTACTTCACTGCTGGAGGAATAGTTTGGGTTTTTTACAGCTTGTACTGTCAGGACAGGAACATTAAAATTCAATTCTGGCTAAACAGATATTGCTATATCTGTTATATAAATACATATACTAAACATATAAAAATATATTTTAAATATAGATATTGCTATAATGGCAGAAAAAGGAAGGTAGATCCACAAGGACTCTTTAAGTGTATCTGAATAATTTCTAACATTTACAGGCTGAAAAGGGAGGCAAATATAACCAGGACTGGGAGAAGAATTAGGACCCAGCAAATATTTCAGCCTGATTAGCAGCAATGGATCATTCCATTTTCCTATTTAGACCCTGTGCAGCACAACGGAAGTTGATGAGTTTACAGGGATATATCCGCAGGGAAAATCTGGCCGGGTGTATAAACATTAGCAAATAATTGTGTTTATTTGAAGCATCCTACAGCCTTTTCATCTGCTGATCCACAAACTGAAATCACAACGTTTCATTTAGTTTTCAATTTATGCAAATTATGGCACATCCTAGAAGATAAGTACACATTTCTAATCTGATACAAAATGATCAACTTACATCAGAATTAAATCTCAGCTGGCAAATGTTGCATGATATGATTTGCTTTCTTCGATGAGGAAGAGGAACCCCAAACGTATGATTTATTACAGCTTTTTGAATTGGGTCCATCTGTAAAGAGAGAAGAAAGAGAAAAATGAAAGCTTTTGCTGTTCCACTGTATGCTATGTTATCTATAGACTCAAAACAGATTATGCATTATGTCATACTTTGAAAATGAGTATTTCCTCTTTCTGCAGTTTTACAAAGAAATAATACAAAAAGGAACAAAGGAAAGTGTCATTAGCTATCTTGAAATATATATCTTAGTCCAATTCTATATGTACCAATTTCCATTTAATAAAGGAAGGGAAAAGCTGTAAATGTTTAGCAAGTTTACCTATCAAAACACCAGTTTCTTGGGGGGTTTTGATATCACAGGAAAGCTCACTAAATGAAACAAGAATATTTAAAAGAAATTTAAAAAATGGATCAATGCAAATGTGAGAGAGTATTATATACAAATAATTATGGAATAACACAATAGCTCAGTATTATGAAAAAAAAACCTAGGAGCCAATAAATTAATCTTTTTCATAAAACAACTTCTATACAACCTATGAAATATACAAATCCTCCAAAGATTATTTTCATATCCATCTAGAAGAAACTATTTTAAATAAATTCAACTTTGAGGATGAATTCTGAAATAACCTCTACCAGAATGCTGATCTGGCAGTGTCTGCAAATGAGGGTCCCATAAAGGAAATGTACCATTGTGGCAGAGAATTTCAAAAAAGCTACTCAAAAGACTTATTTTACATGGAGGATTGAAACAAGTTCTCAAAATTCATTGGTCAAAATTGCTTATATTTCTTCTTCAGAAGAAGCATTTGATAGCTATTTTTTAAATCTAAGAATTTGTATGTTTCTTAAGAAAAAATATTTTTTTCTTTGCTCATGTCCCCATGATTCACTTTTTCTTAGTCTGTTAGAAAAGGGTTATTTGATAAATAAAGAATCAGAGCTTTTCCTTAGAGTAATCAAATATTCATGGAAACTGTAATGGTAGACAGTCACGGCCCCTATTGCAGTGAATCCAGAGCAGATCACCACAGAAAATTTTATCACCTGACAGCTGTTCAGTGTCAGATATGAAATAGGTCATTAAACTAATTCCTATTGAAAAGAAATTCATATTGGTTAAAAACAAAACAAAACAAACCCAAACAAAAAGGAACAAAGAAAATAAGGAAAATGGCAGAGCTTTAGAGAAAGATTTGGAAGAAATGCTCAGTTTCGACATCGTCTCCAATTTGATGTGAAAGTAAAATACCTCATACATTTCACAAAATACCAATCCTACCTGGAATCTAGGGATGCCACTGTAACATAACCCCAAAATAACAATGATGCATATCAAGCTTTGAAACACTACAACATGCTGTGTAAGACTTTCTGCAGTGACGAAACCATGTACCAGGGCACTTACTTTACTCAGTAACATGATCTTGAAAAAGCTGACAGTCCAATAATGCTATAGGCCAGGAAGAACTCCATTACATAAGAAAATAAATAGATATTAACAGCTCTTCTTTTTTCAACTGCTCTGCTACTCAAGAGGGGGCTTCTTATGGCAGCAGAAACAATAGATGTATTCTGCAATTTTCAACATTAATGCATATCCTGCTGTCAATTGATATTATATCACTGTTGAAGTTTGGAGAAATTTAGCCTACTTTAGACACTGTTTCTTTTGCCACTTCATGTCTAAAATACTTAGGGAGACCTTAAGCCTGGAAATAGGAATAAGTCAGCATATCATAACAAGAAATTGTTCATTCTTTGATTGGTGTAACTGTTTTCCTTCACATTAATCACAGTTGTGAGATAGTATTTGTTCAGCCTTAGTGTCAACATGCTTAACTCTTTCACATTATCTCACAAGTACCAGAAGTTAAGAAAGACAACAAAAAAGCTCTCTGAAGGTCATGAAAATTACCACCATAGTTCATAAAATGGAACAATTATTTTTTTGAGTTGGATTTACCCATCCTTCAGAGTAGGAATTCTAGCTTTCAATGAGGTTGAATTTCTGGGGGAACTGATTCTCACATTTTGAAAAAGAGACAAATAATTCTTTTCAGAATTGAGACAAATAATGAATTTGTAGAACAATTGGTCTATTCTGTATACTATTTCATTTTTATCTCATTGAAAAATGTGGAGTTTCTTTCCTAATTACTCCACAGATATTCTCTTTTATTTGCTGATACAGAAACCCATCTGCACACTTCCCTTTCTCTTTCTAAAGATGCAGTCTTCTAGATAAATAGCTACATGGTCTCATTGTGAACTGGATCAATTGTGTTTGCAGCTCTAAATGAAGAAGTGTTCTGGATAGCTTCCAACTTGATTAAGAAAAGCTGCTTCAAAGTAAGAATCTCTTCTCTGCCAGTTGGTCTTTGATACTGCAAAGAAGAATTAAACTTCAAACAGTCCCTTATTCTAATGAAGTTAGGGCAGAATGCAGGAGTGGTATTTGTCATTATTATTTTTTCCTGGAAATTTCATTTGGGAAACACCATCGATCCATAAATTTCAAATAAACATCCAAAAGCACCAGATAAACCTCCAGAAGTTTTGTGCAGGAAATGCGAGAGAGGTAGCAGGGTAGCTAGGTGCAGCATGATAAGCACTCAGATCTCACAGACACTGGATGACAGAGAGGAGCCCTGCTGAGAGTCAGAGGAACAAAGAGAGGCAGCTGATTGCTAGAAAATAGAGAGCAAAGATTGCAGGGAAGTATAAAGAGGGAAATGATATCACGTAGCTGAGATAATCAGCAAGTGGCAAGATACTTAACAGAATCTCCAAGCACTCCTAGGCTCACTGAATGTTAGTAATTATACACATAAATTTTATTTCAACTTATGTAAGTAGTATCTGTTTTCAAAATAAAAGTTATCATGATAAACTTTGACAAAATCTGCTCTTTACTCATTACTAGTGCTATACTACAATTGCTGGAGTTTTATTTTATTACTTAGATGTAACTGATTTTAGGCACTGTTCACTCCCATTTACAGTGAAGGACAGAGCAGTTTGCAATTCACATGAAACATTACAATTCAGCTGTCAAAGCTATGCAAAAGACCAAGGTATGCAAAATGTACCTTTACTTCCCATTGCCAATGTGTCTGCACTGTTACAACAAAGAGGGTGAGCTTCCCAGTCTTTTGCTTTTCTACTGTCCAGCGCTAGGTACCTCTTACTATGTAAACAGAGGCTGAGCCACACTTTTCCTTGTGGTCAGCCTAGGGACAGCACGTTGCTCAAAATTGACTGCAAACCACAAGGTAACTGTCAGTTTGGGGAATGAAGATAAATATTAAAGGTTTCATATTTCATTCAGTTAATTCTTGCTTTCAATACATAAAATGAACTACAATACTATCTACAGTCTATGTTTTAATTATTCAAGGTGAAATTTGTGGCAACATGATATTTTTCACTTTCTTTGATCAAACACTGTATTCCCTTCTCAAGATCTTCAGAGGCTCACCATACTTCAGCAAAATGCAGAACTAAACCAAAGCCATGGCAGAATTTGGCCCCTCACTGCACTGTTAGCTTTGACCTTATCACTCTCAACTGGTTTTGCTTGCTTGTTTCAAATTCAGCCTTGGCAGACCAACGATCATAAGTTGTCTTTGTTCTTGTGCTTACCATACAGCATGAAAGAGCACTTTATTTTGTGGGCTGCCGGTGAAGAATGGCTATTGCATGATCTTTTCTGGATGAAACAACTCCCACAAAATCACACAGCAAATTACACAGGAGAGCCCATGTTATCCTACCTGCCTTGGCAACTTTTCCAGAATCACCATAGCTGCTGTCCTTGAAGGCCTTCTGCAGTCAACTCTCCTTATTAAATTCTATTAAATATCTGCAGAAGGCAGAACTTAACCTGGCAAATTTTACCTACAGAGAAATTTGATCCTTGGGAAATGTAAATTTTATGTAATTTCTATAGAATAAAGTGCTTTTTTAGGGGTTTGGGGGGAGGGGTTTCTTTGTTTGTGAAGAGCTTTTTTCAGTTGAAACTGAAATTCTAACACATAGCTCTTCCGGAACTTCAAAAAGTGTTAAATATATATAATTTTTATTAGTCCTTTTTTATGTGACCTCTTATCCCAGAGGCATAATAGTATGCCTAAGTTAAAAACAACACCACCAAACCAATAGCAAAGGATAGATTACAAGTTTGATCCATGAAAGCTAAAATAACTGAAGGATATAAACCAAAGGAAGCTTGTTTTTTTTGGCATTTTTTAATTGCGTATTAAAACAAAGGGACATGACGTGCATTTCAAATGCTTGAATTTGGCAGTAATGGAATTGCACCAACACGTATAACTAAAAGTACCTAAGTTAAATGACAAAGATAATGTGCATGCCTTGAGCCTGTTCAGAACATATGGTAGGCCTAAAACAATCAAGTAAGAAAGTAAGTATTTTTACCTCAAAGCCAAAGAAATTAGCTGCAAAAGATCGACTCAAATCACTATGATCCTATGCTAAGTGAGCAGAAAAACACATCAGGTCACTGAAGCTCTCAGGAAAAAATTGCTGTAGACCATTTTAGTGGTAATTTACAAAAAAATTACCTACCAGAAGAGTGACGCCCATTAATTGAATAGGTAAGTGAGTTCAGTGACAAACTTAACAACACCTCTCAGGACTTCTTAAAATCCAGATATTAACACAAGGCAATGTTACAATGAAAATAACATTAAATGAATTATATTCTGAATATGGTTTCTTACCATAGAGTTTGCATTTCTACAAACATATTTAATTGTAAGTACAAAAATTAAGTCAAACAACTACACTGTAATATTATTATACTTGCAGGTAAGGTATAAGTATTCTCACATATGAGTTGAGACTTACATGAATATCTTAGTTATAAAATTGATAAGATCTAAAGATAACTCTGTGTGGGCTCCTTTCAAACAGTCTCTTATGATCCAACAAACACTGAAACTAATAAGAGCATTGGAAACAGTGCAAATCCTGTGCCAAACACATACACGATGCCTCACCAAGCAAAAAAAAACCCCATATGTGGCATGAATTTACACTTACTGGTGAATTTAATCCTTTTTTAAAAATGCATGGTAGATGCAGTCTTAATGCCAAACAGTTCAAACATATAACTGCCTGTTGTATTATAATTGTAACATACTATTAGAAATACAGAAGGGTAGTTACTAAAGCTATAGGAAAATTCCTCAAACATGTCAAACAACTGTCATTTACAGCTGGGAGACTTTCTGAACTGGAAATATTCTCAGGGCATAACTTGACTATTTCCAATTGAAAACTGAGCAGCTGTTCTCTGATCTCAGTAGCATCAATAATTCACAATTATTTTGCCTGCAATCATGCTGGCAAACTGTACAGATGCAGCAATATTATACTTATTATATTCCATTGTTATATTATTACTTATGCAGAAACTTATATTTTTGAGAACTGCTAGACAGTCCACCTTATGTTGCCTGTATAGAGTGCCCATATTATGGGCACTGTATAGCTAAGTGGTAGCTCCTTCTTCTCCAGGAGATACTTGGCATCTATTGCAACTGCAAATTCAAACTGGACAAAGCACATGCAACAGGTCTATAATTTCCAGGAAGTATTGAAATTACTGAATGTCACATACTGCAGTTCATTTCTGTGTGTGCGCATCCATCCCAAACCTCCTGAAAGTATTTATTAACTGTGCATGTTAAAAATAAAATAAAATCTCAGCAGCAATGTAGTAGATGTGATGCTTTCAAGAAATATCAGACTTAAAATTGACAATCTACCTGACACATTCTCAATATTCTGGTCAGAAACAGAACAGTTCAACAACAGCTCAGTGATTTGATCCTAAGTATATCTGGCATTCTGTATTTCCATAAGAAATACATCCCACTGTTAGGGCTGGCAGTTCAGGGTTTTTCTCGAACATCACATTCAACTGTGAATTAGAATCTTATGAAATAACCAAAGAACACAATTCAAAAGGACTGATGGGAAGAGCTTAGTAAGCATAGTTAAACATGCACACACACAAATGCTCAACAATATTTTGGTTTCATGTACAAGTAGAACAATATGATGTCAAACAGTTAAAATATGTGTTCTAGATGTGCTACCATGCATAGTTTATCCTTTTATAGCTAATTTATTCAGTATTGCCCTAGTAATTATGGTGAATAATTATGCAGTGAATTGAACTCAGCATTACACATCTTTTGTTAGCATCTACCATTTCTGGTCTTATCAGGGAAATAGGGTAGAACTAGCCTTATGCTTTTCATGTACACAAATCAAAAATATTACTTAATTGAGTTAAATATAAAATAATACATATAAAATACCTCAAACGACTACAATAATGTGCAATATTTACAGAATAATTATTTTTTTTTAAAAAAGGGGTATCCATAAAAAAGAAAAATGCAGTCACTTCCCAAACAATGTAAGTGGTTTAGGTAATTTGAATAGTACTTCAGAATGAATTCCCAAAGTATACTTTTTATTCTCTTGCTGAAATATATTGTAAAACTTTTCATTTATCTGTTTCTTTATTTATTTTTTAACTTTTTATTTATTGTACCTTTTCATTTATCTGTTTCCTTATATATTTTTACTTATGGAGCTATTTAATTTCAGCAGTTGTCACCTTTCTGATGTGACTCTAGTTTCTCTTGCTTTTGTTTTTGTTCTTGTAGATATTTCCACTTGGCAATGAGATGCTGAGGCAGCAGCAGTATTTCTGGCAAACGGCTTGAATATACAGCATCCAGTCAGAGCAAAAAGATTTGCATTCACAGTGGTACTGCACACAAATACTGTAACCACATAGAGATTATGCAAATCCTCATACTCTTATTGTCTAATAATGGCTGTCAGTCAAAAGACAAGAATTTGCATATGCGAGCTAGTGAGAAATAATCAGACAGTGATTATGCTAATCAAACACACTAAACAGCATGTGAAGGACTGTCAAACTGGAACAAATCTGTGTATGTATGTGTATGTCTGCTAAATACAAAACCACACCATGCTAAAAGAACATTAAGGTTGCAGATCAAGTCTTCAAAAACATGAAATGCCTGTAAGCCTTAATTTAACACCTTTATGAATTAACATTTTTAAAACATGTTCACATTCTTCTCCTGAAAGATTCTGTCTTTGTTCTGTTCAGAAGATGGACAATGCCCACTTAATGAGCAACTGTTCAATGCTGTGTTTTGTCCAAGGGGTTCAATGAATAGCCTTAGACCTCATTTACCATACAAAGCTGAAACCTTTTTCTCAATGGGAATTAACAGCCTATTCATTCGCTCTCCTACAGTCTTCATTGACACAGGATGCAAGTAACTCACAAGTATAACTAACTTATTTTCGAAACTTCTTTATAAGATAAAATATGGTATTTTCTCAGAAATGAAGAATGAAAATGTATGCTAGTTGTAGTTACCAAATTGAATATACCTAATAGTACTTACTATTACATTGCCTTTCATATGAGCATCACACAGCTCCTGACTTCAGATTAACCTGTGAAGGTGCAACACAGACTAAACACAGCCTTACGACTGCAAGTTGGACACACAAGCCATAAAGTTGTCTGAGTAAAGTTGTCTGAGTTGGCATAAAGTTCACCTTAAGAAACTTTTCTTGTATCTCTCAGAACTCTCAAGGGTGGTATTCAACTGGTTTTCTGGAATGGGATGGTCCTTTCTCTTTCTTCAGTCCCACTTTGTTGAGGTTTAAGCCCAGTCATAAATCAGCCACACAGTTAGCTGCCCTCGCTTCCTCTCCCTGCTCCCGGGGGGATGGGGAGGAGAATCGAAAGAATGTAACTCCCACAGGCTGAGATAAGAACAGTCCAGTAACA
>JANRGW010011156.1:13249-57850 GCA_024733675.1 Psilopsiagon aymara | reverse complement strand
CGGGAATGGGAACGGGAATGGGAACGGGAACGGGAAAGAGAACGGGAATGGGAACGGGAACGGGAACGGGAACGGGAGAGGGAACGGGAAAGAGAACGGGAATGGGAACGGGAACGGGAAGGAGAGCGGGGACGGGCGGGGGAGGGAGAGAGAGGGAAAAGAAACCCAAGAGAGAAATGAGAGAAGGGACAAAAGAGAGGAGGCTGGAGCGCGCTGCCCTCGCACGGGAGGAGGAGGCTGCAGGCGGATTAAGAGGACACCGAGGAGGACGGGGCTGCCGGGCTCCGCACCCGCGCCCGTCCGCGGCCGGGGGTAGCCGCAGCCAAGCCGGGCCCCGTGCAGCGGTTCAACAGCGAGCTTCCCGGCGGGCTCCCAAGTGCAGGGGCAGCGGGGCCGGGCCGAGCGCAGAGCCTCCCGGTGGCCCCTCGCCGCCGCTGGTCGGTCCCGGGCCGAGGGCAGCGGGACCCGCAGAAGGACTGCGAGGCCCCAGGGGTTTCCTCTCCAGTTAGTAGAAAGCCCTGCGTCTGTATTAGCGCTCCCCGAAGCCGGGCAGCAATAAGAT
Organism: Psilopsiagon aymara; assembly: GCA_024733675.1. Lineage (NCBI taxonomy): Eukaryota > Metazoa > Chordata > Aves > Psittaciformes > Psittacidae > Psilopsiagon > Psilopsiagon aymara. The sequence goes on along the minus strand of JANRGW010011156.1, from coordinate 57,288 downwards.
TTAGCACTTAGGTGAACCCTTTGTTTACACCTGGCCTAATGTTTATCCCGAGGCTAACAGGATTTCCTGCGTGCTGAACCTAAACGCCTCGTCTGGTTATCGTCGCTCTGATATGCATGCTACTTACCAGCAGTGAATGTTGGTGTTGAGGTACTCTCTCACTGCATCAAAAGAAATCGGGTGAAGGAAATCGATCTGTCGGGAGACTGTGACATGAACAGAAACAGTCTGAGAATTAGCAAAGAAAAACATTGATTGCTATCACTGATTGCTACCAGTAGTATAACGAACATTAGGCATTATGGTCAGAAGTATCTGGGCACGGGTGAGGTACAGAATCTGACTGAAGAGCATTGTGAGCACCTATAACATTAGAAAGATCATTTCATATTATATTCAGCATTGCAAAGTATTTGTAAGTGAAAGCAGTGCTTTTTTGTACATGTCCTTTTGAAGTGGGGTCTTGCTTTCTGTGACCGTGAGGCTGTACACAGCGTGAGGTGTATTATTCTAATGCAGGGGATGTCTCAACCTCTGCTGTATTTTTGCATACAAAGCACAATTGCACTATTAATTATTATTCTGGAAGTACATCTCTTGAGTAGTCTGAGCTCAGCTTGGCGCTGCTGCTCTGTTATCAGTCCTGAAGCTCGTTCTTCAGATCTGATCAAAAGGAGCTGGCAGAGATCCTGTGCTGTGATTAATTCCTCCTCACTAGCGGCTCTCCACAACACTTCGTGGTGGGGGTGGTTTTCTGTCAGAAATTGTACAGTGAACCAGTCTTCTGCCTGTGTGTGGCAGAGCAGGTTACTATTTGTGCTACTATCACTTTTATTTACTAGGCTGTTATTCTTCTCTGTACTTGGAAGCATCTTCCTGTATCTGTTGATTAACCTGAAGACTCAAAAAAGGGGAACAGATAATACATCTATCGATGAATATCCTAATCTTAAATCTTTGCATGATTACAGATTTATTCTTTCTCTGTATTCTTGAACATCATCTTTTTGACCAGATGATATTTGCAGTCAGAAGACTTTGACTACTGAAAGCCTTACTGATTTTTAACCATGACAACTTTTTGATGACAGCTGTGAGATTTTCTGTTTGCGCTTAGTTGCTTGTAATTGTACTTTAAACCCTCTGGGGCAGCTTTGTGCCTGCAATTTCTGTAGTGATTCTATGCCACGTAATGTAGGGGACTTCACTCTGTTGAAAACAGAAGATTGTGAATCAAAAATTGAGGACTGGATTTAGAAGCTGTCCTGCAAATTTTGTGCTGCTTTTGCCTGGAATGTGTGAGGCTTATTGATTCATTTGATGTGCTTGTGATTGCTCCGGGTTTGGGTATATTGGCTTAGTAGTTTTCATGAAATACAATTTTGGAGATAGATTTTGGGGGAAATAAATCTGAAGTTGATTTCCTCCTTTATGAACAGGTTCCATTCAGCTATGTGGCAATGTATCAATGTCACTTACTGTACCTGTGCTAGAAATCTATGACACTGCTGTGTTACTGTTGCTGTAGCTGTCTGGTAATAGAAGTGAAGTGCCAGTCAAATAGAGCGCTGTTGTTGCCGTCAGGTTGCATAACGTTGCAGAGCTAATCTAGACATAGAGGTAAAAATATTACTCTAGACTCTACAGTTGCTAATTCAGGTAACTACTGGTGGTAGTGTGCAAACAGAGGGTTTTACTACAAAATCTTGAGACACACAGGACTCTGCAGTTCTACCCCAGCACCAACTTGAAGAAGACACTATTTTAATAAAAACCCCATATTGAAATATTTTTCCAAAACAATTTTTCTGGCAAAAAGACTTTCTATTTCCCCCTTAAATTATTGAATCTCTGGCTTCTGCTGAAGTAGTGGAATTCCCTTGCCAAACTTGCATGTTTTAATGCAGTGTTTCCCCTTGTTTATACAACTGTCTGAGTCAGTGCTGAGTACCAGCGCTAGACAGAGGATTTGGGCTGGTATTGTTGCAGGAGTTTGGTTATTAATGCTGCCAGTCTTTACCTAATCAGACAGAAACAAATAGTAACCAGGTTGTAAAAATGGCTCTATTGATAGCAGTGCTGAGGAAAAGATTCCTTGTTTGGAGATTTTAGGCTTGAAAGCTTTGGTGTGGACAGGATCTAGTGTTTAGTAAGACTTACTTGGTAGGAATACGATTTCAGGCCAGGAATACCTGGCAGTATAAGGAAGTATAAGTTAGCAGTCTTAAGGACTTCTTGGTCAGTACCACAGCTAACTAGGAGCTTTCTAAGAGAATCACTGTTTATCTCCATCAGTTCTCCCAAAAGTAATTTCACGAATGGAAGTAACTTAGGAAAACTCTTGAGTTGAACATCTCTGCATTTCTGAACATGCATTTTGAATTCTCAATATGTTTTGTCACAGATTAATTCCCCCTTTCCAAAAGAAACTATTTCTCTGTGGCAGGGGAAATACTAAAATTCATTAACCCTCCCTCCCCTCTCCCAAACACTTCCAAATAGGAAGAGGAAACAAATGACGGGCTGACAATATGACTGCTTACCCATGCAGCACAATCTCCATGGAAACAGACTGTCCTAGAATAGCTCAATCACATGAGGGTTACATGACATGAATAAAGTAACCAGAAAACTGGAAAATATCTTAGAACTGGACATACTTCAACTTAATTCATTACCCCGCAGGTCTTTGGAGGGTAGCTAATAAACAAAGCTAGTACTGAAACTGATTTAGTACTTGCATATCATAGTTTGTAAGTGACAGGATAGTGGAAAATTAACATGATCCTTACTTAAGGATCATGTTAAGTTTATTGTTTCCAGTTTGGGGCAGCATTTAGAATGAATTTTGAGTGATTTACACATGATCCCTTCTTGAAATTGGTACCAGTGGTTCACAGCATTGCCTTAGTAGGTCCTGGTGGATTTCCTCTCTTTGTGTCAGCAGGCACTTACCATTTCATGCTTTCTGGGACATTTTGGGTATTCTAAAGAGTGAATGCACTAGTAGAAGTAGGAACTGTCTGCGCACAGAAGGAATTGCAAAATCACCTTCAGAATGTTTCTTTCTAGTTAATTATGTACTCACAGGGCAAGGAGATTTATTGAGTGTAACCATACTCAATACCAAAATGAATACATTTCACTGATGAATAGTTTTCTGTCTGTAAAGTCAGTGTCTTTAACGGCGAGTGTTGTGACTGAGTCATTGAGAAACCTGTTATACATATGAGATACAAACAAGTAAATATTCTACCAATTCTTCATAAAGAAAATAATATCTAGGTAGAAAAAAAAAATCGTTAGTCATTAGCTGCAGGTCACTGCATCATTAGAACACTGGGGCTCTTTCCACAGTGCAGGGATACTGTAATTTTTATGGCCAGGCAAAGATCATCGGTTACCCTTTTCCTTTTTGTCTAATTCCAGATTACATTAGTTGTTGCAGCTTCTACTTCTGCGATGAAGTATTTGTTAATATGCTTTTTTGTCTGTTGAATGAATGAAAACCATATGTATTTATATTAGTACATTTGCTGTCTTGGTATCTCTAATAAGAAACTAATTTCCATCATGCGTCTCCTGGCAGAGGCCAAAATGGCCATTGGTCATTATAATGTGAAAGGGGAATGAACATTTGTTTGAAGATTGGATCCCCAAGATTGAACACTGTTCATTACAGAACTGTAATGCACAGGAATAAACCCCCTAGTTCAGAGCTGTAAGAGACTCTGTAAGGTTTAGGACAATCTACACAAACAGGTTTTGTGTTGGTTATGACTGATGGTGTTCAACACAACAACATTGCATTGTTACTTTAAACCACTTCCAATTCTCATTAAGTTTTTGACATCTTCATTAAATACACTGCTGATTTCTGAAACATCTTTTGATGGGCAATCACTTAGGGCTGTTTCGTTAACTTACAAAAGAAGTGCCAGCAGTTTCTCTGCTGCTTGCTCTGTATCTCAAACAAATCACATGAGCCACTAACACTACTGCCTGTGTATATGGCCTTCTTTTCTGCATGGTCATACCATGCATATGGAAGTTTAACTCTGAACATTTTCACCTAGGCATGCTGCTCACATCAATGCACATAATCCTGCTGGAACCTGCAGCACTAACTGTGCAAGTGAAGGTTAGCAGTGTCAGGTTTCATGTCTAGTGCGTGAGTGTTTACTTCAGACTGCCCTTAAAGGGCAGCTATTGCTGGGACAGATTGCTCGTGTAAAGGTTACATTTTTAATAGTCTCCTTTGCCATGCTTTGCTTCATAAAAACAAGTCCCATAACATAGCCTTTTAAAGCACTTAACCCATGTTCTTCTTAAAACTAAGTTGGGATTCGTCCAGGCTTTTGGTCTTCGTGGTTGAGCGGGATATGTTGTGTTCCTAGAGAGTTCACCATTGTTTGCTCTCTGGATCAGGGAAGGCAGTGCTCTGTTTTTTGTTGTTTGTTTCCTTTGAATGGCTTTAGATGTGCTAAGAAGCACAATGAGTCATTCATTTTTGATTACTTGATTGATGACATTGCATGTGTGCACCATTGTCACAGAAGATGGGATTTCTCTAGCCTACCATTCCCATTTGCAAATGCAATCTAATACCTGGGCTTTGGATGAGGATGAAAGAAGTGAATACTGTAACTGCCTACTGACTGAGCATGAAAACAAGAATTTCCTTTATCAAAAAAGCACAAGGTTTATTTTCCTGGAACTACTCTATCCTTTATGTGTATATATATATATAATTTGACAAGGCCTTTATTCCAGTGAAAGGAGCAAGGCTGTTAGTGAAACTGTCTGACACAACATATGCTTGCACGAGGCCCAGCACAATTTATGCAAGCTTTAAGCACCTGTCCTGGGTTCAGCACCTGACTTTGAGCAATAAGATACTGTAGAATAAGATATTATTTTGCAATAGAATACAGAATTTCCTCTGGTTGTCTTTTAGGATATTAGCAGGGGCAGTGTTTGGAAGTGTTGTTTTCAATCAGTGCAAACACAGTAATGACTCAGTTGGCATTCAGAGCACAACAGGCAAAAGCAGCTTTCTGGGAGGGCAGCAAAGGGGACCCGGGGTAGGCTATTGCCAGCTGCAAAAACCCAGTAAACACAGGCTATTGAGAAAAGCTGTGCTTCCAATTGCTGTGAAATCCTCCAAAGTGAACTGTAGCTAAGCAAACAAATATTTTGTTGTCTCAGACAGAAAAATGAAAACCTACCGAGCCGTTGGGTTCTTCCTCCTCTTCGTGATCAGCTATGGCTCTTCTGAAAACTCAAGTACATCTCGAGGGTGCGGACTGGATCTTCTCCCTCAGTATGTTTACCTGTGCGACCTGGATGCCATCTGGGGAATAGTGGTGGAGGCAGTTGCAGGGGCAGGTGTGCTGACCACACTACTGCTGATGCTGATTTTGCTGGTGAGGCTGCCCTTCATCAAGGACAAAGAGAAGAAAAGCCCCCTGGGAATGCACTTCCTCTTTCTTTTTGGGACTCTTGGACTGTTTGGGCTGACGTTTGCTTTCATCATACAAGAAGATGAAATGGTGTGCTCTACCCGAAGATTTCTATGGGGAGTTATCTTTGCTTTGTGCTTCTCATGCTTGCTAGCTCAAGCCTGGAGACTTCGTAGACTAGTTCGCCATGGGAAGAGTCCATCTGGCTGGCATCTAGCTGGTGTGGCAATCTGCCTGATGCTCGTTCAGGTCATTATTGCAACTGAGTGGTTAATACTGACAGTTGTCAGAGATAACAAGTTGGCCTGCAGCTATGAACCAATGGATTTTGCTATGGCTTTGATTTACGTTATGTTCCTGATGGTGTTTACCATGGGATTTTCTCTTTTCACTCTCTGTGGGAAGTTTAAGAAATGGAAGAAAAATGGAGTATGCCTCATTATAACACTTTTTTTTTCCATTCTTATTTGGGTAGCCTGGATGACTATGTACCTCTTTGGTAATGCTGAGCTAAAGAGAAGAGACAAATGGAGTGACCCCACTCTTGCTATTGCACTGGTGTCCAGTGGTTGGGTGTTTGTTATTTTTCATGCCATCCCAGAGGTTCACTGTACCATCCTTCCATCACAGCAGGAAAACACTCCCAATTATTTTGATACTTCACAGCCAAGGATGCGTGAAACTGCTTTTGAGGAAGATATACAGCTTCCTCGGAGCTACATGGAAAATAAAGCCTTTTCAATGGATGAACATAATGCAGGTAAGAATTTACTATAGAGGGCTATATCTTTACGTAGTAGCTAAGAAAATATGGGAGAAGGAATACAGAAAATTGCTTATGTTTGGTTAAAATGATTCTTCTGCATGTTGTTTTTCATTGAAAAACTGAACAATTTCAAATGCAAAGCCAACACTGAAAGCCTCTAGAATCCACTGTGGGAAAAATAGCCTCTATTTTAAATTAATTTAAATAATATTTGTTGTCATTATTAGTTAACAACATTTAATATGAAATAATTTCCAAGACCCCAAGAAAAAAATGAAGTGCTCTATGTTACAAAATGCTCAGCCTCTTGAGCAACAAAGTAATTATTATTAATTATATTTCCATTAAAATGGGATTGAGTGCCACTTTGTGACACTGTGGGGGTTAAAAATCACAGAGTGGCATATAGACATGTTCAAAGACAGTCTTTGTTCTTAATGTCTGAGCAGAATATGGGCAGTTAGAGGTTTTGAGGTAGTGGTTGCTTTCCTTGCCATGGCTGTTTGGTAACATAGAACCATGTTTGATGACCCATTGTTACAATTTGCAATTATAGTGGGTTTGAGTGGTTGATGAAAAGGCCAGCAACAACTGGTTGCTTAAGAGATCCAAACCACTGCTGAAAGCCTAACCCATGTGAGAAAATACACAGGGATGCTGATGTGAGCAGTGAAGAGAAGCACAAGCCAAACTGTTCTGTAGTGCAGGGTGCAGTCTGGTGCTGTCCCACAGTTGCATAAAGGATTTTGTTACTAATCACACTGCTTTTTATTCACTCTTAATTGAGAAGTGTGGTATCACAGCAATGTTCCCACATTGCTTTGGCAGCCCCCAAAAAGCATGTTGTCCAGGCACTTCACCTTCCTATTCATTTTATATATCTTTTATTTCCTCTGAGTTCGACGTTTCCTCTGGATATAGACCACATGTGGAGGAAACCACCGCACTTGTCTGGCATGATGTCAGGTCAGGAAGGCGTTTTTCGTCTAAGTATTTTAGCAGGAACTTTAAAGGTCTTCTTCTAGTATGGAAGCTTTGAACAGAAAGGAGTTAAGTTCTGTGAGTATATTCCAAGGGCAGTGGTAAAACAAGTGAAAAATCACATGGATAAAAGAACGGTTATTTATTCCAAATGTTCCAGAGCAGCAGAGGCAGCTTCATGATGAAAAAGCACTCTTTTTTCCCTTTGGTTTTTTTTTAACTGTCCTCCATCCTCCATTACATTAATGTCACGGTAAGGTAACTGCAGTGGCTTCAGTAGAGCTATTTCTGACTAAATCATATCTAAGAACAAAACCAAATCTTCCACTCTGTATTATTTCCATTCATGCACAGACTTTAAAAAAGAGCTGGAAGCTCCTTTTTAATCTGATCATTCAGTGATTAAGTCTTTTAGTGAGATGAATAGATGAATGATATCTATAAAATCATTATTGTGTCTATTATAGTGCAATTTATGTTCTCTTTTAATCTATCTGAATCTTACACAGTACAATATAAAATAGATTTTCTTATCTGATGCCATTATGAATATTTTTCATAACAAATGAATTCCTATTCCTTTGGTATGTGTGATAAGGATACATACATTTTTAATAAATCAAACCAGATTCATTATTCCTAAAGCGATTCTTTAAGTACAGACTAACAATGACAGGGTTTGGAGTCAGAACTTACTAGTATGGTAGAGACTTAAAGTAACATAGTATGACTGCTGAAGTGTTAGTTTAAGTCAGACCACTATACTGATGAATGTCAGTGGCTAAGCAGCTGGAATCTATTAGCAATTGTCTCTCTGCAGGTATTTAGAGAATGTTCTTTTTTCATTTAATTAACCTCAATTCAAGAATCATCATTAAGAGCTAAGAAATGAAAGGAAGGGTATTTGCTTCAATTCTACTGAAGAACGATGTTTAAGAATGAAAGATCTACTAGTTGTACAATTGTGGAATACATGATAACCAGAAAACACCTCTTGGCTCCCTGACTAGCATTTGTTTCCAGAAATAGTAAGGTTTAAACAGAAAACATGCTTAAATATATTTTCAATTGCTGTTATTTCCAATAACACCTGCATGAAGAAATTAAAAAAAAAAATATTTTAAGCAGCATTTTAAGAATCTGAACAACCTTTAAACTGTGGTTCAAACAAGTGTATGTTCTCCTAGTCTCTTTCTTAGCTTCAAGTTATACATAACAAGAGCAGTCATATTCTAGCAATATCATTAAGCATTAATAAAGCAAAACTATTTTAAAGTCAGTTATTTAAGCATAATTTCAACATCACATGATCTGAGATTTTAATATTCATGATAGAGAAGTTGAAATATCTACCTAAAAGCGTTATTTTCATACCAATGTCTTGTACAAGTGTTAGTCAAGTATTTAGAAACCCTGGAAAAAAGCAACTGGAAGTGCAAAGCACCAGAAACAAACACCAATAGGACAGCTTCTGTAAGGCAAAGAGAATTTGCCTTATACATGATAAATCTGAATGTGCAATGCAGAATGCTACAGCTGTCAGGAAACCCAAGCCGAAGCAGCTCTGGTACTCACTGAATTTCATTTAGTAACTTCTAGAACTGCATGTCAGTCAATGCCTAAACTCAAAGGTAACAAAATATAAAATGTGTGTTAGAAGGAGACTTTGGCACAACACTTGCTCAAATCTTCTTGGCACTGATTTTTATTCTTACCTATATGTGCTCTATGTAAGTAGATGCATTTAATAGTAATGGAAAAAGTACAAGGAAAAATGGTAAAACTGGCATGAGGAGAAAAAGATCCACAATGAGTATTTTGTTCATAAGCTTTGTCTCTGATTCTGATGTTAAAAGAATTTTAGACTTGTTGCAGAAATATACTGGCTGTTTAACTCTGAAATGACCATGGAAATTTTGTGTAAATACTTTAATGACAATATGCATTGTAAAGAGATTTTTTTATGTGTACCAGCAAATACCAGTGCAACCATTTGTGTTTAAAGCACAGTATGAAACCAGACTGCAAGGAAAGACTACTACTGACCCCAAGATGGTTAAATGTAAAATAAAAAATACATTATTCTAGTTTAGGCATTTCCATCCATTACTCTCCAGTGTTCTGCAACAATATCTAATTTCAAATTGTAGAGTGAGTGAGGGTCTGTGTGCATCTGACAACTGACAACAACCAAGCATTTGCAGGGCTGGATTTCTACATTTCTGCCTAAATCAATAGTGTTGCTCATCTCAGTGCACAACCCCCAAAGAGAGGGCTGGCAGTGGATAGATAACAACATATGGCAGCAGGATCCATTTAAATCTTGTTCCACAGAGTGCAACTATATTAAATCATGGCTTCATTAAAGCCTGTGTTGAAATTCTTGTAAACTTCAGGTCATTCATGATTTCAACCAGAGTGTAGAACTGTAATTTGAATTAAATGTAAGAGAAATTCTTGCCCCAGGTGTCTGAACTAGGAGTGTTTCTATTTACCAGCTCACAGATGAGTATTGCCCATTGTAACCATGCAAGTCACATGGATAAATGCGCCCTGTTCCCTGGCCACATCTGAGTTCAGTGAAACCATTATTTACCCTGAAGTAAAAAGAGAGTGTGTATGTACTAATCCCTGGACTGATTTAGACAGAAAGAAGCACATCCCTAGCTATGCATCTCTCTCATTCAGAATCTACATCTTGAATCCAAACTCGAGCTTGAATTAATGGAGAGGCTTGTGTATTTCTGGTACAAATATTCAGAAGGACAATCAGTATCTTCTCTTTTTCTCCAGTCTTTCACGATGTTTAAGCTATTCAAAAGCAATATTTACTCCACGTTTCTAGTTTCTCAGAGTAAATATAATCTGAAACATCTGGAAAATCCTTATTCGCTAGTCATGCTGAAGTAATGCTCAGGGGGATTGCGAGCATGCTTACTGGCTCGAGCAATGTTTTGGATCCCTGTCCTCTGAATTTGATAGAAAGCAAAATGTAAGATCATTTTACTTAACCCCACAGTATCCAGACCAATACAGTACTTGCTTTGCAAAACACATTGTGCAAGATATATCAAAGGTTTGGTGCTTAAAGACATTTAATTCCTATTGAGATAAGATGAAGCAAACTTCAACAATTTGCTTCCAATAAACCTTTTCCAATTCCACAACAAACAGTTAAGTTTATGTAAAACTGATTCTTCTGAGATCCATCCCCAGCAATGTAAGAAAAACAGCTGTTGGATAGCAATGTGAAAACTGGTATAGCACAGAAGTTGAAATCTGTGGCAGCGTTCCCAATAACTAAACTGGAAACAAGACACTTAATGATTTCAAAGGCAATGCACAGCGTTAATTGTGTTCCTAAGAACCATCTCTCTTTTCTAAACAGCGCTAAGAACAGCAGGATTTCGAAACGGCAGTTTGGGAAGCCGACCTAGTGCTCCTTTTAGAAGCAATGTTTATCAGCCAACTGAGATGGCAGTTGTGCTAAATGGTGGGACTGTAAGTATCAAAAATATGATGATTTAAGAAATCTTTCATATGCACTGACATATACAACCACTGCTAATTGAAAAACCTGCTTTAAGCTTATTCACAGCAGGGGGGAAAGCTTCGCAAGAAAACTGGCAGCAAGTATGCCTGTAACGCTTCCCTTCCCTCTAGAAAAGATGTAATTACAAAGTATTTTGCATTTCTTTACTTGGCTGTTCACATTTTGCAGTGTAGCTTGAGTGAACCAAGTTCTTTGGAGATTGCATGTTCAATAGCACTTTCAAATTAAATCTGTGTTAAGGTATTTAACATAACTATTGACACAATTTCTAACCTGATTTTTTCTCAAGATGATGTGAGTCACACAGATGTTTACAGGCCAGCACATTACTTTAAATAAGACTCACTATTGCAGATAGTGCTGGTCTTTCACCTATCTTCCATGATCTTGTAAAATACATGTAACTCTTTGTAAGTAAGTTACAGATGTGTATGTCTCTGGAAAAGGGATTAATAAAAGAGGAATATAGAACATTTTAATGTTAATAGCATTGATTTTCCTTTATTAGACAATAGTTTGGCATGCCGTTCTTTGACAGACCTTTTTTCTGCAGCCTGGTGGTTGTAAGAATGGCTTAGTGATCTGATGCCAAACAGACTTTCTAAATGGTTTTCCCATGATCTGTAATTTATACTAGCAGACATTTCATACAGCAGACATACTGCTGAAAAAGAATTTTCATCCCCATATTTTTCATGCATACCTACATGCTGCTTAAAAAATCCACCCATGAGCCAGTTTATACTCCTATGAATTGGGTTTGCTTTATTCTGAATCATGAGCTGATTCCATAACTCAGCCTTACATTTCAAACCAAATAATGTGAACTGATTGCAGGTCTCTGTCTGGTTTTAAATAAAGTTTTGGCTGATTTTAGAGAATGAGAGGGACTAGATAGAAGGATTCTCCTGTGAGACAGTGGGAAATGTATCAACTTGAATAAAATGAAACGACTTGTGTTTTGCTGTCCGTAATGAACAGCATCCTTCTAATGCTTGTATTCATCTATGCCTATGTTTCCTGATACCAGGCTATGCAGCTCAGGGAAAAGGCTGAGAAGCTGGAGGACTTGTTTCAGGGTTGGGTTTTTGTGTGTTTTCTGGTGGGCACAAAGCTTAATGGAGTTAGTAAAATGAGAGATTAATGTGTGTGTATATAAGTCGTGGTTTTTACAGGGATGTGAATGCTCTGTATAGGTGGAAGATGAGTTTGTTTGTATCCCTTTGCTGTGGAACCACAGTCTGGAAAGCTGTCCTATACATGTAGCATGATAACACTGATTTTTGAACAGACTAGATATCTCAGTTATGGGTTTATTATCCTTATTTCCAGATACCAACTGCTCCGCCAAGTTACACTGGACGACACCTCTGGTGAAAGGCTGTAGACTGTAGAGAGTAAGAATCCTTATTGCAGATGTTGTTCCCTGGCAATGTGTCTTTGAGGGAGGAATCCATAACAGAAGAAAGCAACAAAACCATCCAGGATCTTTCAAAATCCTACAGAGGATTTTGTCTAAATGTGAACACCACTGAACTAATCAGATAATTGCAAAAACAAAATTGGAAAACTGAAACTGAATCTAATTTAAAATAGCAGTAGGCACACGTGAAATTGTAAGAGAGGGATATTGTATTCTGAAATGTACGATATTCTCTTGTCTGTAACTAGTGTGCAAGGCAAGCCTTCTTTTGCTGGTTGCCAGTTGCTTGCAAGATACCTTCCTCTCACCTAAACTTAGCTCATGTTGCCACAAGAGATTGCCACTACAGCATGAAAACATGCCGAATTTCTTTCCATTTTGCTCCTTTTCCCTTCATGTCAAACGTCATGAGAAGTACCTTGTTTGCTTCATTATCTAGCTGTACTGTGTAGTCACATAGCATCGTGTGTGGATGAGCATTGTCACTGTGTGGCAACTAAATCACCATTACACAGTAGGCTGATACTCTTTAAAAAGCTGGTGTAGGAAATGCAGTTCTGGGGGGGATGAGAGGTCCATGTATGTTTCATGCAAGTTATGGAGCTTGAGGCAAAGAGAAAAAGCATAGGTCCAGCACAGAGGCAGCTCTCCTTGGCCACATGGGATCGATCCCCTGTTATTCCAGCCTCAATCCTGGGTGCAAGGAAGGAGCTGCACGCTCTCACATCTCCTACAGACCAAGCCATGAAGCGAAACTTTGGAAGGATGTACTTTTGCAAAGACTTAGCTGGGGAGAGAATGTGACTCGAGTTTTCCAGAAGGAGTTCGTTGTGATGGTGGATTAAAGACAACCCACTGTACTGCCCAAGCCAGTCTGTTCTGGGGGCTGATGGTGCCAAGCAGGACAGCAGTGGCAGCTAAGAAGCACTGACCACCTTTCAGGAGAAACTCAGCAGCAGATAGGGTCAAGACTTTCCTTTCTAATCCCTGTTCGTATGAGTAGTCCCCTTGACTGCAGCTGTTTGTGCATTTCAATGTGGTTGTGCATTTTAGTGCCTAGCTAATAGAATGTCCATGCTGGAGGTGGTTTGTTGTTGTTTTTGTTTTTTTAAGGTGGTTTCTTCCCTACTCCTCCTCCTTCCCTCCACCTTTTTGGGTTGATAGAAGGCAGACTTTCTCAAAGCTTTTATCCTTGTTTTTTCCAGGTTATTTAAAGGTTCCCATTGCCCATTGTTTGTGCCATGGTTTTCATTATGTTTAAGCAATCATTCCTTTATCTAACATTTAATGCATATCAGACATTGAAAACATCATTGTATCTTCACTGTTTGGCCAATGTTAACCTTAGCTTTCCTTGATACTAAAAGCTAATTGTTTTTACTTGAGGTCATAGGAAACATATAATAATTAAACTTTGCATATGCTGTAATAAAACAAATATTTTCAAACTAAAAAAAAATATATTGTACAAATAAGTGAATAACTTGGTAGCTTCACAGACAGAAGTTACTTGCTGTATACTGCAAAAGAAAGACAAGCTTTTTATTTTTCAAGAGTTTTCCTGATTCTTCATGTACCTCTATTTCTACTGAATTAGGAACCTAGTCCTGCAGACTTGTGCTCCCACCAGTAGTCCCATCAACAACAGTAGGTCTACATACAGGTACAGAGGCTGCAAGACCAGTCCCTAAGTGTTGCACACAGATATAGATGTATATATATATAAAATATGTATTGCCATTCTTGCCATGATCATCTTATGGGGTTTTATTTCAAAGCCCTTCTGTTCCAGAAGCAATGTTTTTCTGTCATGCATGAGTAAAGGAGTATGTTAGCTCCCCCCTGCCCTTCTCGCCTTGAGGCAAAGGAAGCATGTGCTCGGTTTTGGGAGTGCTTCTTTTATTTTGTAAGTATAACTAGATGGCCTTAGCAACCAAGTAGGGTAGGGGTGGATATTGCATGCTATCCAGTGACTTAGAAATACATTTTGCTTGCTTTAAGCAAAACTTTGATCAAATAAGATAATATTTAAAATAATAATAGTTACCCAGAAGATGCATCATTTGGAACAACAAAAATCTATTACCATCACTTGCCTGCAGAAATCTGCTTTTAAAAAACAATTAACACTCCCCCCCCCCCCCCAACAGCTTTGTAAAACTCTATGGTAGAAACATATAAGATGACCATGGCATAAATGGCAGGACAGCTTTCTTTTCAAAAGTTTACCATGCTACAACCAAGACTGATGAATTACAATGCACATTTTACGGACCTTGGACAAAATTGTAAAATATATATTTATCTCAAACATTTTTTTATTTTCCTAGATGTGACTGAATTGATAGAGTTCCCAGTCCTGATCTGATGATGTTGTTTGGCATTTGAGGCCAAATGCAAAGATTTGGCCAGATTCTATAAGCTCCCATGACTAGTCTCACTGGGTTAGTCATGTGGACTGTTCATAAAATTAAAAGTTAGCAGGATTGGGTTTAATTTGTGGTGGTGAAGGTGTGGCAATAGATTAGGATGGTCTTTATTTTCCAACCTTATACAATTAGTAGTAAGCAACTGTTTTTTGTAAGTCACTAGTCTGTGATGTAAAAATGCCCCAAATAAAACTGTAATTGAAGAAAGGCACCTTTATGTTAACTTGTATTTTTGTTACAGTATTTACTTTTGCCTTTTATGAAAGTTACCTAGAATGTAGAGCATCTGTGAACAAAGTAATAAGTAAGCAAGCACAAGCCTTTCACAGTTCAGTTAATTATAATTAGCTTTTATACTATAAAAGCTACTATGTTGTCCCTTGATGGTTATGTGCTCAGTGTTTCCATGCAGGAAAATGAAACCATAAAACATCTGATAAAACAACTACTACTACCAATACAAGATTTATAAAACAACTGTGTTTTGATCAGTGGCTGGAAAAAAGGTCAAAGCCACAGTTTAGAGATCCTGTCTTCTTTCAGATGAGTTGAGGGAGTTTGGCACTTGCCAGAAAATATGTAGTATCATAAAAAGAACACTCTCAAGACATACAGTTGTTTCTAGTAACAAGGTACACAAGCTACTGTAGAATTAGATGTTTCTGGTTTTAGTCAAAATGCAGGCATCTTGGTTGGCTTTGTTCGAGCTTGATGCCTTGGATCTAACCAAAGGCCATGCAAAAGGGAGCATTGTAGCTTTTATAATAAAACAATTGGACTATTCTACCAACTTCCAAGATTACAAAGCAGGTGCTTTTTATTAATCAATGAGAGCTGAAGCTCATTTTTGATAGATAATATATATTTATTAAACATATTAATGTGTGTTTTATAACGTACCCTTTTTTCCCGCAGATTGTTGCATACTGATATCTTATTAAGTACATCTTTAAAGGATTTTCAAGACAATCAATGTGTAACATGATGACTGTACATAAGTATACAAAACTACAAAGGTTGTAAAGCATGGGCAAATGGTTTATTTTCAAAATGCTGTTCTTAACGAGAATAAAGGCTTTACTATTTACTTACAATGCTTGTGTTAACTTGGTGTTAAAATCTGCATAAAATGTTTCTGTTACAGTAAACTAATGGTGCTACAGCCAGCACTGTCCTGTGGTGCTACCATGAGTGCAATTCTGCAATATAAGCTAAGTTAAACTGAAGGAAACGGGTTCCAGGGGCTAGGGTCACATTCCTCCACCTCTGGCCTCATTCCCACACTTACCCTTAGCTCTGGCACCTATCAGACCCACAGTGAGCCAGTCAAGGAGCTGAGCAGCCAAACTCTAAACGCTAGCAGGCATTTCTTTTCTTCCCAGTTGGCTCAGCAGTTTCCTGTACTGGCTCAATTGCTAGTGCTTGTGAAAAGGAGGGGAGAGCATCATACAGCTGGGGTTGAATGCAGGTTGAGAGTTTTTCTTAAACAGTTTGATTTTCTTGGATCTGGTGCAACAACCAGCATCATCAACCAGGAAAACACTGAGGGTGGGTACTGGCGTAACAGTGAAGACAAGGTATATGTTAAGTGATGGAAGAAATCCAAGTTGAACCACAGAAAGAGCTAGGGGCTATCCATGATTTATCATCCCTTTATTACAAACAACCAGACCTTTTGGTATTTGTAGTAGAACTTGCAACTATCTTCTCTACTTATAAAATTAGAAAGGCCTAAGTAGGTCTCTGCTTGACAAGACCAAGTTAAAAAAATAGTGAGGACTCCTTAGCCCCAACCTGATCTTTATTATGCTTGCACTTTATGTAAGTATGTACACATAAACAAGATCACTGAAAATGCTCTCACTGTAATCTTGATTTTACACTTTCTCAGCACATGTGCTAAGTGATAACAAAAGGGCCTTTGACTTTTTTCCCTAAAGAAATGCAGCCCTCACTCATTGCCATCAGTTGGAACTAGAGTTGCCCAGCCTTCCTCAAGTTAGACGGTTAGAACAGAGCCTGGATTTGTGTAAACTGTCACACCTCTGCAGAAGACAGTGAAGCTACTTAGTTTATATTGAACGAAGAATTTTGCTTTGGTTTTAAAACTTGGCCTACATGTGGGTGTAACCCCATTTGTTACGTCTTGAGTTTTGTCCTTATAAGAAAAGCTTGCACAAGAGCATTCAGAAACACAGACTCAAGATTTTTGGCTAAATGTGCACAATTCCATCTGGTTTAACAGAATTGTGCTCACTTTGACTAGGGCTGAATTTTGTCTTGGCATGCTCAGTCCTTACATAATCACCCTTTGATTTATAACACCTCACATGTAGAAGTAAAACTGTGATGCTAAGAGCCTTTCTAAATCAGTACCACACAGTTGAGCCCATGAGCTCTCTGTTTTGTGATACTGGTGAGAAAACTGAAATTGAGATGTTGAATCACTTTGTGTATGCTTTCCTGAGCCTTCCAATTTGCTTCCCACTGCAACCACATAAAATAAAACATTACTTAACTTTCCAAAACAGCCACAGAAGCCAAAAAAGCAAACATCCATACATCCACAGCAAACACTGTTGTTTCAATAAATGATATTAACGAAAAACCCACCCAACCCAACAGACCTGTTTCTTCTGTGCATGGCATTTTTTTGACACAGCTTCAGCACTCAGATACTTGCACACCGTTCTCAGTGCCATCCGTGGGAGTCATGCATGTGTAGCCAAGGGCAGAGTTGTTTGCTACTAAGAAGTTACTGGATTGTAAAAAAAATTAGTGAAAGAAGCTCTTTGAGGTTTTTGCTTTGAAGAATTTTCAATTAAAAGTCAGCACTGAAGTCATACAGTTCACCTAGTACATAAATATATTTTTGTCATTTAGGACAACAAGGAAGGTCAATAAAGAATAGTTTTTCTATGTTTCAGTGGAAAGAAGAATGTTATCCATGTGATTGCAAAGGGTCTGCCAAATGGGAAAAATCAGTCAAACAAAGAGCACAGGGTTGCTCTCTGGAATAAACAATTCTAAATGAACAAAAGCTCTACATAAAAGTAGAATGTACCACCCCCCTACTGAAAGCTGTTTTCAAAGCTCTGTATTCTTTCAGAATGCTATAATACAGATTAACCTAATGTTTTTCTTCTGCTGATACAACAGTCTGGTTCCTCAGTCTACTCCTGTGATTTCAGCTGTCCTATTCTTAATATTTTTGGATTTTACAAACTCCCTTTTAACTTATAAAGATAAAATTCTGGTTTTTCTACTCCCTACACTTCAGAAAATGCATCTGTACCATCCACCTTTCACATCAAGCAATTTAGATATATAAGTTATACTAGAGGCAAAGAAGGCCAAAGAAGAAGCCTAAAAAATCCCCTTTTGGCCATACAGTTTCAGGAGAGCTTACCTACCCTTCCAAGGCATGCATCTGAAACCCAGCAAACTCAATCCTCTTGGTATGTGCCTGGAATACTGGGATGCAACAGATCCATGTGCTAATTTAAGGTGCTCAGTGTGCCACCAATCTGGAAGATCTCAGCTCATTGAAAACATACAGGAAAAGTGATGTATGATGAACACAGACAATTCCTTAGGAATCCAAAATATGACTGCAGTGACAGGTTATGCCCTTTGTTCTACAATGGTCAAGGCAATACCTGTCAAGCAACTTGCTGGCACAAGACACTTCTTGATTTTAGGGCTTTTGTCTGTACAGCTGGTGAGGAGAAAAATCAGAGTTAAATAACCCATATGACTATGAACATCCCATATACAAAATACCAACTATTGCACTGGATTTTATCTAATAACCCCTGTTGTGATGAGGCTGGCCTTTGCAAAGATTCCATAAAAACTGCAAGAAGTTCAAACCCCCCAAAGCTCCCACACACTGTTCCACATTAAAATGAGCAAGTTTTAGGTAGCTGCTAGCAGTTCTTTTAGTCAAGAGTGCTCATGTCTTACCATAACCTGTGTTACTTAAGCATAACAATTTCAAATCACATCACACTAACCAGGAAGCAGAGGTTGTCAGCATGAATCTGGAATTCAGGCATTTATTGAAACAGTTTTTGACGTAACCTTGCTTCCTATGCAGATACAAAAGTAAGATGTCCTCAGGATTCAGCCAAGCTGGAAAGAAGCTGCCTGGCTGTCTTCTCACTAGAAATTTCCATTGGAAATAGTATTTTTTAGGCTGTGACACTTCAAACTGAACTAACTTGCTTAAAATATTTTGAAATGCCCAAGGAAGATGTTTAGTTTGTATATTAGCATTGCTCGTATGAAGTTTAGAACAATTTATACCAACTCCTAATCCAGCCCATTTCTTTCCAACAGCATGTATCTAAACCAAATGAATAGTGCAAATGTCAATATGAACAAGTAGCTTACAACCATGCCATTCATATGCTGAATTTTAACCACTGCAGCTTAGGAATCCTGTCATTCCTTCAACAGAGCAAGAGAAAAACCCATTTCTATTTTCAGTTGCATTTAAAAAAACAATAAAAGTTGAACTTTAACGGCACAGTTCCCGTTTTATCCCTCAATGTCCTTTGTCACCGTGCAGACTTATGATGGCAGTTTCCTACCGTGGCAGAGTTGTGACTCCATTGCAATGGAGACAATTTTTTTTCTTCACAGATATTTCCTGCATACTGCGGAAAGGGGTATGGACATAAGGGGGCAGAACAAACTGCCTGAGGATTGCAACTGTGCACTGCTGCCAGTCTCAGGGAAGTGCCAAGAGAACCATTTTCACAGGAGGCTGGATCCAGCTCCCATGAAAATTACAAACACCTTAACAAGCAAGATATTTGTGTAACAGAGTATGTGAAAATTACCTACAGAGAATGCATAATCACTAACGTAAGGAGGTGCAACGTAAGATTTAAATAGAAGCAATGCAATCATGATCATTGGCAGCATGATCACAGTACTGCATGGAGATTTTAAACATCAGGTCCTGTTTTAAGTCCTGAGACACAGAGCGACGGAGGTCCTCAAGTGCTATGACAGTCTAAGTTAAAAAACTCCTGACATTTCACTTCCAGTATTACTCCTTCTATCTATATAGGTCATATAGTTTCTACTGTCGGGACAGCTGAATTTGTTAGTACTATGTTTCAGTCTCATTACTCTTACTTTTTAATACAGAGTGAACCTGATTAAACTATACTTTAGTTGTGTGTTTTAAATCATAGGACACTACAACCACTGCTAAAATAACAAGCACTAGAGGAGACTGTAATTAATTTCCTTGGGAGTGCGCTGGGGGCTGCACTGAGGAGGTTAGCAGAACTAAGTGTTATTTTTGACTTGCTACTCCTACTACAAGAAAGTTATCCATTAGTTTGTCTGCCCCATTCCTTGGAAATGCAGCTCATTTGATGCAGTTTCTTATGTACGTGTTGCAATGCGGAGGCACAGGGGACGGCTTTGAATGCATTTGGATGTAGTCTTTTGGTTAGCTCCTGGGTGTGGGATACTCAAAAATCTGAAAACTCCTATTATACATCTGAGTATTGGCCTTTGTTCTATTTACACATGCATTAAATTAAACATCTTTACCACCTATTTTGGACAACCGACACGAATTTCCCGCATCTTAATGCACATGGCTGGCGTTCTGGTTTGAGGCTTAGTTGTTTCAGCATAAAAGGGAACGAACTGACCTACTTTGTACACTGCTGTGTAATAGAACTGGTTTGTGGCAGTAGCTTATGAAAGGTTTATATACCCACACTGTTTTGTTTAAATAATAAGAAATATGAGGATGACATTTAGCAATTTAAACAGTTGAAAACAGTAATGAAATATACCATAGACCCAGAGAGCAAGAAGATGAAAATCCATTAAACAAAATCTATTGGAATAACTTATTAGCAAGGACTTATTGTAAAATATATATATAGAAAGGAGTTTCACCCTTGCCTCCCAATGAAATGCCAAAGAAGCCTGAACATGAAATTGGAGCCACCAGCAATCTTTCTGAAATAAGACCTGACTTTTAAAGAGACAGTTCTTTATAAAGCCTGGATAATTTTAGCCTCTTACTACTAGAAGACAGCATGTATGCAAGTATCAGTGAAACCTTTCACTTCAGGAAATCTTCAGTCACCAGGAAAGTGATGTCTTGAAAAAAGGTCTATTAAACAAACAAAAAATAGTAAACCAGGAATTGTGCCCATAGACATTCCTTCTACTCATGGATCTGAAACGGAACAGTCACAGGATCACTCATCAGGAGAGGCTTCTGCAAAATGGATATATAGAAGTGACAGGACAAACCTAATTCTCCAAATCAGCAAGAGAGTTTGTAAAACGCTCAGTCTTGCCTCCATGACTGGAGAACAAATAATTCCAGGGCATTTTTTAGTTCACTTAGGACTAGATTAGGGAGGCAAGAGCTGACACTGAGGAGACTCCCAAACACCAACACTCAGTAAGGGAGATGGGGAAAAAGATGGCTGAAAGAATTTGTCCAATGCACCATGCTTTCCTAGTATTTTGACAGAAAGATTAAGAGTTCATTTGGATATATCTGGATGGCATATTACAACTCAAAGTATACAAAGAGAAAAAAATATTGGAATATACAAGCATTAGACTAAATGAAGAAGTGACATGAACACCTGAGTCTAGTTGAGAACAAACTACACAGGATTATCCAAGTGTCCTCCAAATCACACAGTGACCTGACATTATGAAGAGACAGGCACAGAAACAAAACAGTTGATGGAAGAGAACTTTCAAATGAGAGAAGGGTCCAGAATGGAGGCAATCAGCCCATCCTAAGTACATCTGATTAATGCAGGCTTTTCCCACAAAACAGTCAATACAGAAAAAGAGAATGGTGAAAGTAGAAAGAACTGACTAGAAATGAAGAGAAACCATTCCAGAGTGGCAGCTCCCCAGTAAAAAAGCATTTTGGGCTTTAGAGGCAGAAGCCAACATGGGCAGAAACCAGAACACCAGATTTGCTGGGCAGCTTCATGAAACCTGCATTTACATCCATTAGCCCCTCCTGTTTCTGAAATGTTTCCTGCTTGCAAAATATGATGGGTTCTGTAGAGTCATCACATTTAAACTCTGACACAGACTAGAACAAGTGAGCAGGTAAAGAAAAAGGAACAGTTACACTGAAAGAGTATATATGGTATATATAACCTAAGTGGCTAATGCCGCTGTCTGGGTTTAAAGGGAAGTCTGGGGCAAGTAGCTGTACATTCTGCAATCTGTCACCCACTTCTTGGCTAATCTCTGAATCATATTTTAAGACTCCACTATCAGTTCATGGACATCCTTTTCTTTCCTTTCCCCTGCCCCAAGAGTCTCAAGTCTGGTTTTCCTGCGGGACTCCAGAGGTTTTACTTTTTAACTGGTGACAGTCTTTCTCCAGGCTCTTACCACATCTCATGCATAGAAATTTTAAGTTTGCATCTCCAAATGACTAACAAAAAACACCAATGTATTTTTCAGTAAAATCTCTCCCATTTTTTCACTGTTATCCTGAAAAAGGTTAAAAGAAGAAAAAGAGAAAAAAGATTGCAAAATCCATGAAGATTTTTTCCTCCTTTAAAACAGAAAAACAAACAAACAAAAATTGATATTTCCATAATCACAGAAAAAACACCACATTGCAATTGTCTCTTTTCCATTACAAATCATTATTAACAACTGCAGAGTGATGGGTAAAAATACCACTTTGGTACTGGAGGATTAGCTCAGACTTGTGCCAGCAGATTCGGCACTGTGCCTCTGCAGCACAGTTCAGCAGATCACAGAGCACGTATTTTGTAGCTTATCTAAATGATCATCTTTCTTTATTTTCCAAATATTCCCAACATAGCTCCAGCAATTCAATGTACCGCAATCTTTCTAATTTTTCAAAGATGTCTGAGGCTGGGTGTGGACCAATAAAAAGGAATTTGTATCATGAGTCTTATGACTTTTATCACTACATTCTCAGCTGTTAGTGACAAGATTAAACTTCCAGAAACATCTCAAGCATTCTGAATTGGGCTTGATGAAAACCACCACATACTCAGCCCTCAGCACTGCTTTGTTCTTGGATTTGGGGTTTTTTTTCCCTTTTAAAAAGAAATATTATGATCTTCTGTGCAACTGAAACCTTATACATGTGCTTTTAGATCAAAAGCAATCAATATATGAACCTATTTTAAGCCATCTTGACTGCAGCACTTTTGTTTTCAGAAAGAAACAACCAAATACCTGTAAATACAGTAATGTTTAAGGAAAAAGCAGAGCCAAATTCTTTTAATTGCAGTGTCCTACTGACAGCAAATAGCCTTCCACTTCAAACCTGTTTATAAGGCTCAGACTGAAACAAAATAATTTGAGGAACTACTTTCAACATGTCAGACCTCAACATAGATATGTAACTGTATATATGCTAGATAATATAACAGATATATTGGAAGTGTAAAACCAGGAATACAGGCTGATCACCTCTTACAGGAGCTCCATAATGATATTAACTGAAGAATTGCAACTCCAGCAAAAGGAGGGCAGAAGAAATCAGAAACAAATTATTTTGTTTAAAATCTTCCTAAAAAATGACAATATTCAATCCCCTTTGGTGAAAGTGAGGGGAAAATAAACCTGAAAGAAACTCTCACATAAACTTGACAAACTCCTTACCATCTACTGAGCTAAATTTTCTAGATAAAACACAGAGGTGGAATCTTTAAAAATTTCGTTGCTATTCAGGCTGTGCTTTCCTAATCCAGCATTATTACCTAGAGTACATTTTAAATACATTTTTTCAGCCTACTGTAAGATGTCCAATTTAGATATATCCCCTTTCCAATATTTTCCTTGGGAAACTACTCAGCCCTGCAAACATGCATGTGATTATAACTTCATTTATGGCCCCATTAGTAAGGATCTATTATAGCATGTGACTATACCCATGCTTATTTGTTTCTGGAATGAATTCCAAGAAGTTTTACAGTGTAGCCTATTTGTTCTGGGTACTGAATTTAATGTTTTTCCCTTCCTCAATTCATTCTGCCTTGATGTGATATGATTATTTACTTTGCTACAATTACATGCAGCCATCCTCCATAAGGGTGCAGACCAGACTTCCCCTGTTCAGCTTGGTAAGCTTATTCAGCTTTCTAATCCTTCCTCATAATTCAGGTGGAGACACATCACAGCTGCATAAGGAGCAAATGACTGTATTTCCTTGCTTCTTGACAGTATGCATCTGTTCCCGCTCTAGTGCTCCTAAAATATGCAGCCTGTTCTCCCCTTTATTTGCAGTCTCATTCGTATATTCAAGGATTTTCCTGTGATAGAACAGCATGTTGCTGGTTGCATCTTCCCAAAGGAAAAGATTCTACCAAAAAAGCATTTGTAAAATCTCTCAGTCTATGTGAGTAGTAACTTCTACTGCCAAAGGAGAAATACTGCTTGAAAATCAAATGGAATGTAAAAGAATATTCCCTCTTGTATCTGGAATCACACCCCCCCACACCTGCTGGGAAGATTACTTTCTGTCTCAGTCTGATTTAAATAGATTTTCCACACACTGTGTACATTTACTGCTACAGAAGTACCTTGCAAAGGCTATGGTTGATCTGTAAGAACTGCTAGCTAATACAGTCACAATTGGTTTTGCCATAAAGCCAGGCATATTTATTTCTTAGTCTAAGAACAATGCTTTGTACAAACTTTAAGCAGGTAAGAAGAAGAAAAGAAAGCCCTTAGGAAACAAAATATCTGAATGTACTAGACAGTGTCTACAGAACCAACAGTCTTCCCACAGCACATCAGCAAAGAAATAATCAATGTAACAGACAGTGTCAAGAGAGTGTTTTGTTCACATAAGTAATGAATGAAGATTTAGGTATTTTCATTTAAAAGTTAAAATATTTTCAAATTCTTTTCATGATAGGACAGGCATTTTTCATTTCCAGTGTTGTCTCAGCAGTACTGCATCTGCATAACACTGCACCCAGAATCATGGCTAGATGAGGTTTGTCCACTGCAGGGAGGCACAAATCAAGTTAACCATGTCATTAACAAAAACCCAAATGTTTCTTCTTGAAAACATGAAAGCAAAACCACAGCTGGAGGTATGTGGGATACCAGCTAGAAAACCAGCTGCAGAAAATTATGTCCAGTTTCAAATGGATGGTATAGGGTGCAGATATTGACAGAATTGATATGGACAGCCCTAGACAAATGCACACTGGGAAGATTCTCCTAAGCAATCTCGTGATAGAACATCAGCTGCATGAAACCAAAAGCAGATCTTGCGATGTGCATGCCCCTGTGTCACATCCTGCCAAATAGGAAAACAATCTCAAATAACATTCAGGTTACACACATTTACATGAAAGTAATTTCAGCAAATGCGAATAATATCAGAAAGGACATCATCTCAGAAAAAAAATAAAAAAAAGAAGGAAAGAAAAGAAAAGAAAGGGAAAAAGGAAAGAGGAAAGGAAAAGGAATGAAAAAGCCCTCCAGCTTATTCACTCACATGCTCTGCAGGTAGTTCTTTATTGGCTGTGTTTTCTGTAAAAGGTAATATTTTTTATTTTTAAAGATCTGTAAAATATTCTGGAACAAATTTATCCCATCAGCTGCACTATACTAGGGAGAATGCTTTCTCCCTACAAGTCTAAAGCTGTGAGCCACTAAACTGAGTCTACAGTGCTACGCTTCTCTCTACATTTTCAGTCTGAAACTGTGAAGAGTAAGGACTATCACACCTTAAATATAGATCGTTTTGTGGAATGTGATGTTACAGCTCTGGAGCAGTATAGCAAACAATATGTCAGCTAAGAATGTTGCAGCTTTATGATCTTAGGTAAAGACTGAAAGAAACACACCACCTTGGCACTCAAAAAGAAATTTGGCAGGCATATGCACTAAAGAGGTCAACAGCCCTTGCAAAATGATACTTAGAATTTTCATGCAAAGTTTTCATACTTTCTATCCTAGAACACTGTCTGAAACAAGTCATACATAGTGTAAAAGATACAGTGAAAGAAGAATTACAAAGAAAGAAAATAAATGTGACACTTGAAACATTCTGTGAAGCAGGGGGAGGATCAGTGGTTTGTATGAGGCTGCATTATACCCAGCCTACCAAACCAAGCAGCCACACTATGTAGGGTATGGTTTCACATGACACAGTAGGCACAGGACAGATTAACTGATCTGAAAGTGAGTGGCCATCACAAATGGGCAGTTTGCCTTCCCTCTATTTACTGTTGCAGTATTCCTCTTATAGTGGATGTAAGGACTGTCATTACTGGGCAAGCCGGTTTGTCAGGCTGATCCAGCAGAAAACAAACCCAAGAGGCAGCAGACTTGAACTGAGGAGCAGTTCTTTGTCAGATCCGTCGAACCAACTCACCGTGAAGCCATGACTGCTAGTGCCAAGAAAAAGAAAGGAAGGCAGAAGCCTTGGCCAAGGAAGCACAGGGCTGCCTTTTTCCTGAAGAAGCTGCTAGGTTGCCTTAGCTGCCCAACAGAAATCAGACTGGTCCTTACTTGAAGAAAAACCTCAAAACTGTTTCCAACAGAAATCAGACTGGTCCTTACTTGAAGAAAAACCTCAAAACTGTTTCATACTGGTTATGTTCTAATGAAAACTAAAAACTTCACTATCTGTTTCAATAATAATGAACATATTTAAACGCAATTTCTGAAACCAGAAAAATTAGTTGAGAATGCCTTTGGATTTGTTAATTACAATCAGTTTAATTTTTAACTTCCTCTTCATATCCTTTTTAAGGATCAGACTGGTCAGGATTATACAAACATACTTTCATAAAATTATATGTCTTTGCCTCAAACATACCCCTTGAAATAAGATCTACACAGCATTGTGCTGAAAGCCACAACAAAGCAGAATCTGTTAGCTCACATTATCTGAGTCTTTGGCTGATATTTTCACGAAAGGTATGCTGATCTTTCTAGTAGTGTCAATAGAATCACATTACTGCCCAAGTCAGCATTTTCTAAAAGCTATTTGGCAGCGCACCATTCATCCCCTTCAGTCAGATTCGACACTGTTTACAGCATCTACTAAACAGGGTCAGACTCATATACAAATTTAAGAGATATTTCACTGTTACTCTCAACGTATTTTACTTTATAATAAATTGTTGCAACTATTTAAAAACATTTTTCTTCTTTTTCTTTTGATCATGAATCTTACTGCTCCATTTGTGACATCTGAGTGTTTAGGAACAACAAACGCTTTGTCTGCTTCATGCGAAGAGCTCAGTGGTTTACTTGAAGGGGATTAATTCAATTAATTCAGTTAAACCAAATGTATATAAGAGCAGGTTAAGAAGTAGTGGCGATATGCTATTCATTATGAGTGCTACCAATCCACTTTTAGCACAAAGTCAGCTGGGTTAGATGAAAGCACTGGTAAAAGCAGTTTAAGCTAACCTGGCTGACTTTACCATGAAATGGGGTTTAACAACATTAATAAAGAGCAGAATAATAATAGCAGAAATAGGAGCAGCTGGAGCACTAACAAAATTAATTGTGGCATCACAGCTGAGATTGATAATGAAAACCCCTGGACAGTAACTTCTCAAACTTGCACAGCTGTTTCCAAAGAGCCATCTGTCTGGGCCCCAAAGCTATTTTATGTATGGATACTCTTAAATTAACTTAGCAGAGCACAGTTAAGGAATTACAGAAACAATGTGCTAATACTGAAAGCTAATGTGATATAAGGAATATAAACTGTACTGGTTTAAGAAAAAAAGGGAAAAAGGGCAGTTTTACAAGTTTCTTTGAAGTGGTGAAACAGCTGTGCATCCTACAGTCCTAAAGCAATTAATCTGATGACAGCAAAGCTCTATGAGAGTGATTAAAAGGAAATTTGTGTTCCCTTTCAAAACAACTGGCAAAGGCGGCAAAGGAAATCTTATCACTACATTACTCTCCAACACAATATACATTATATAACATATGGAAAGATTAAATTTCTTCAGGGACAGGAGGGCTTTTTAATCAATTCAACTGCCAATTGACACAGTCCACTCCACCCTTAGCACCTCCTTTTCTTAGCAGCAACATTTTGACATCATTTAAAATTCATTACGAAGCCTGTAAGGTCAACTTCAATCATCACCCTCAGGAATGCAATTTTTCAACCATTTACACTGACAGAATAAAACAGGCATCACAAAGAGATGGATTCGGCTTGTTATTTTTCAAATCTATAATGAGATTAATTTTATCATAGTAAACCTGAATCCATTATTTTCAGATCTTCAAAACCAAGTCTATTTATTCCTTCTTTAAAAAAAATCAACAGTATAATCAGCTAGTCACCTGGAGATTGGCTCTTCCTCAGCCAGGAACAAATATATGAGAACACCTTCTCATATTCTGCTCAATTTAACCAAGCTGTGGGCTGCTGGAAGTAATTATCCTTCTCTCTCTCCAGTTCTCTTTCTCCTTTATGTTAGATACAGTGGTCATGTGGCAACAGCACAGTGGAAAACTAACCTGCTCCATACCAAAACCTTCACTGATCCAAACCCATGGTGCAGGTACACAATCACTAAAACTGACGCAAGAGCTACAGAGTGGGATCAACCCTTTTGGCAGCTCTCAGTTTGATCCACTTGAATCAGTGAAACTGTACTCTGAGTGCTTGTATGTAGTTCAGGGCAAAGGCTGACCATCTGAGCACACGTTTGCAACATACCTATCAGACTGAAGGACCGCACAGTGATAACTGGTACAACATAATTTTCCCTCTCTTCAACACATGAACAGCACAGCTGAATAACCTGTTCCCACCTCCATCTATTGGTGCACAGTTGACATCTCTACATGTATCACTTCAGAGTCCAGCCCACAGAGGCTGATAAAAAGTAGACTGGCTGAGGAACTAGTGAATCTTCCTGCAGCAGCAGACAAAGAGGCTGTGCAAATAATCATAATTACACCTCTGTGCCTGAGTAAGTGTATGATAAATTTGGCTCTGCCAATAAAGCCTTGTCCACAATCAGGGAAAATGGGAACATATTACGGTGCTGGTTCTTAAACCAATCTGACCTTATTTCCCTTGCAGTTATATTGGGCTGTTTGGGTTTGCTTTCTTTTTTTAGAACTGTACGGGCTAACTTCTGCTATAAATAACTACAGGAAAATGCCAGTAGAATATTTACTAGATTGAAATCCCACAGTTCAGAAAAAACGTACTATAATCCATCAGGCAAAAATCAGCATTTACATGTTGTGGAGCTGGTAGAGGTCTGATCCTGCTCTATGCAATATTGTGCCAGCACACTGTCATAGTTCTCAGAAATCACTGAGCTTTGGCCCTGTACTGCATTTTCATTTCTACTTTCAGCCATGCAGGCAACTAACTCAGAATAAGCAGAAAGAAAACAGCCAGCCATTTCCACCAGACATCTCTTCTGGGTGTCCTATTTTATAATGCACCTTAAAGTATAAAAAATCAACACAATGCAAAAAAAAAAAAAAAAAAAGTCAAATAAATACACAATTCACTTACCTTTGGCTTCCTGCTTAGTCCAGAATTCTTTCACTACCTTAACAATGTTTTTCTCCTCTCTCAACTTCTTTTGCCACTGACCCAGCTCTTGTACTTCACTATCACAGCGGACCTGTGAAAAGGAAAACAGAAGATGCTAACTAAAATCATATACGTCCCTGCTACCTAAGATGATGATAGGATTTTTTCTATGGGGCTGTGACTGGGCAAATACAGGACATTCACCCTTTTTTTCTGGGCCTGATAGAAAAGCACAATCTCTGAGGTTTACAGTTTTCAACTTGCACAGAAATAAAGCCCACATAACTGGCAAGCCCCATTGAAAACATGAATATGCCAATTAGGAGATCATTTTGATTACAAAGGACTGCTGAGAATGTGATTGCAGTGAGGTACTTTATTCTTTGAGTTAATTAAAATTTAAAGCATTATGCTAAAGGGTATTTGTGCCTTTAGAAAATCACAACACTGTAAAACCAACCCACTGACCAACATAATAGAGGAGCAGAGGAGCATGAAAGGTCATACAGCAGGAAATTTATTCCAGCAAACTGATTCACACCTGCTATCAGCTGCAAATAGGCTTACTGACAAGCCCAGCTATACAATTTTCACAAACAGGAGAGCCATTAATCTGTTATTTAAAGTAATTGGAATGCATTACATGATATCTGTTCTTTGTCAGTCAATCACTCTATGAAGGACATAATTCTGCTTCCATATAAAATGACAATAGTCGCAGGCCTTGACTCCATTTAAGATTTAAGTTGAATTCTTCTATTACTACTTTTGTTCTAGTGTAGATCCTACTAATGTAAGAAAGAGCAAGCTTTACATCAGCAGCTTTTACCACTCTGCTACTTAAACTCATTCTAAGCAGGATTTGATTAATTAGCAGTATGTTGCCTGATGTCTACATCGCATTCACAGTTACTACCTCTGTGCTGGAGCTAAAACCCACAACAGATACTGTCCTTCTGACAATGGTGGGAAAGGGACATGCTAAAACTAGCTTAGACATTGGTTACTGATTATTCTTTTACTCAAATTATAACAGAATTATTTAAAACGTTGTTTCTGTCTTTTTTTTCCCTAAATGTTATATAAGTAAAATGCCATTATGTTTTAGGACTTAATGCCCTAATAATTCAGTCTGGAGTTAAACAAGGTGGTAGAAACAAGCAGCAATAAGCTTAGGGTTTCCTGAACACATCCTTGTTCTTGGCAAACTGACTACTTAGTTTTCTAGAAATTTTCTTGTAGTTATTTTATTCTTACATGGTAAAGTAATGGGTTTGCTCTGTGACTTGGACTCTACTACCCTACTCCATTACACTCTGCTCTTCTCCCACTTTCCCATGATACATACAGAGCAAAAGAGCAGGATATGGTTTTCCACTAGTTAAAAAAAAAGAAATAAAACAATATAAATTATTTATCATCAGATATATTATTTCCACCCAAAATTTCTCCTTTGTGGCGCAGCTGAGAATGCAATAGATAGTAGCTGAACTCCCATGGCAATTTTTAATCCACTTAGAAGATACCTTGCTACGTTTCAGACAGTGCACTGGCAGAGCAGAAAGGTTAGACAATCAATAACGCCAGGCAAGACTTTTGCTCAGTGACTTGACATCAGATACCTCTGATGCCTCTAATAATATCCCATTATACTAATATAGTTCTGTATTATCTTCTATAAAAGTTATACAAAGTTCTCACAAAATCATTTTCTATTAAATACATCAGATACTATTTTCACATATAAAATACAACCCCCAACCGAGGATAGTTTCTTTAGGCCTGCAAGACACATTTTTTTCTGTTATGCTGTAATTCATGCCTTGATAAAACCTGTAATTTTGTATTGCGTGGAGTCAGTTTATCCGCACAGGAAAGGGTTAAGGGAACTTAGTGGCACATGCAACTGCCACTGGCAGCACAGGCAGAAAGGTGGAGATATTACTACCTCTATGTCTAAATATAACATTTTTGAACAATTGAAGTGCCCATTTCCAACTGCAGCTATGTAAGACTTGTATTTTGGCCCAGGACACTGATGTTTGGTCTGGAGAAGACCAATGATGAAGCACAATACACTATTCCTTTATCATAGTACCATGTAAAAAATGTATGTGTGCTTGTGTTTAATTATTCAATATTATTACAATGTGCAATTTTTTATTTTGATAAGTGTTTAAAAGTTCCAAATTCTCTGAATTATAAAAAAGGTTTAATAAAAAACTTCAGAAAAAGAGTTTAAAATATTGACACAATATCCTTAGAATGCAAAAGGGCATATTCAAAAGTAAGTGTTCAGTTATTGCCACAATAAATCCCGCTAGCTGACAGAGCTATTTATTTTAAAAGCAAAATATTTGACTTCCTTGGTGAATTTTCATAATATACTTTATCATAAATGTGTTGAAATGTTACTTAAGCTTCATGTTCTCTTAATTTACAAGCTCAAGCATAACACATGGCCCTATGTAGTAACCTGGTACTAACGATTTTTGGTTTATAGTCTTGATTTTAATTTAAATTTAAATTTTTAAAACCCCATGTTCTTTCAGTTCTAATTAGGTAAAACATTTCACAGCTAATTTTATAGTCTGAATTATTTTTTATGTCTCCTCCTTTTCATTGTACAATTTCTCTCTCATATCTGGGAACTGGTTTAGAATGATAAATAGTACTGTGAAAATTTTGATGTTAATATATATAACAAGGAAGGATAGTGTCCTTCAGAAGCTTTGGTAGAAGCACAGGGTATCTGAGCAACCTTGCACTGTTCAGCAAATATAACTGTTACTGCACAATGGCTGCCTTTGCAATACACCACTGTAAAGATGCCTGCAGCGAGGCTGTCAGGGCTAATTAATGTTAGTGTCCATGCCATCTCTGGTTTAATATAAGAAAAATACAGGAAAATGAAAAAGCAGAAAGCATCACACAAATCAAGAAAATCATTTCAAGGTACTTTATCATCTTTGGTTGCATGGCACATTATGTGTCCACTCATATTCATGCTTGCTAAAAGTAGTAAAGGAAAACTTCGTGGTGTTTTATACTGATTGTTACTTAAAGAACACCTAACATACAAAGGTCTCTCACTGTCCACCACAATGAAATTACTGCTATAACTGAAGGCTATTTACAAGCATAAAGTTTGATAAAGGCAGTCAAAGACATTTCTTTGTCACCAATGTCACCTGAATTTCAAGTCAATTTCTTTCCAAGGCCTGAAGGTGTTAGAGCCTTTCAAAGAAGTATTTGATAAAATCTGTTCAGGATTTTCAAAGTAATTTATTTTGTACCCTGGGGTTAGCATGGCTGTTACCCTCCACAAGAACAGTATTAGCCCATTTTCTTTGTATGTATTTTATGCATCTTGCTTTTCCCCTTAAATAAGGATTTTGTTAGTGTTATACTACTAGTACCACTTTGGTTTCCCGTTCCTTGAATAAAAGTTCATGCCTCTCCTACTGCTCTTGTCTCATTATTTGTCTCAGGTTTTTTATCCTTTGTTTCTGTATGCTTTTATTTCTTAACAGACCCCACCAGTCCTCCTTTGTGCATCTTCTCACATATCCCTGCATAAAGCAAAGTTAACACTTCATCCTTAAGCAACCAGCCAAAGATAAAAAAAAAAAAAAAGTTGATCACTGTTAATAATACTTTTCAAAACCATATTTCTGTGGATTTTCTGTTGGAAAAACAGTGAGACTGCATCAGCAAAAATGCATGTGAAAAAATCATAGTCACTAGGCATAAGGCAAAGCAACATACAAAGCCAATGAACCATGGGGGGTCTCAGCAGCTATTTATGGCATCTCCTACTTAAAATTTATGTAAGGATTTTCCCTGGGGCCTTCACAGTTCTACAGTTTTCAACATCAAGCAAAATAATTATAGATTACTCTTACCCGATAACCTCTCCAGAAGGACTGAATTATTATGCTTGCTTCTTCTTCTGATAGAAGGAGAGAGAGTGGAGTTGGTCGCCTAGGACTTTAAAAAAAAATACTTGTTTTGTAATCAGACAGCCTATAAATGTAAAATACTTCCTTCCCTAACAGTATATTTTACAAAAAAAGAAGAAAGGTTGTTCAGGAGCTTGGAAGATACAATTTCTTATTGCTCCAAAGATAAAATGTGCAAAGAATATCTTCTTTAAAAATATATTCTATATTACATCTACTACAACCATTTCTTCTTTAAAATAATAATACATAAATAGCACATCAAGAGGCATAATCTTTCTTATTCTTCTACATGGACTCCAAGCTCCAACTATTATGGCAAAGTTTAAGTTAGCAGTGGGAGTAAACGTGCCATTTATTTCAAAAGCAGAGGAGGTTTTAATGTGCATGCAAACAATGAACAGTCTCATGACATAAATGCTTATAGCAATTATTATACACAGAATGTAAAGACATTTTAATACATTAATTTACATTATGGTTTCACTAAAAATTAAAATGCACTCAAAATGTAATGATTATCATAACTGCATAAGCATGGGTCCACATTTAGAAATGTCTAAATTAGTTCTTAAAATACTGAAATTTGACTTTCAATATACACATTATTTGGTGATAAGAGAAAGTAATACATATGTGAAATCAAGAATTTTCAGTCAAAATTTACAGTCATTGGGAAACATGTTTGCTGATTCTGTCACTACCAATTTTAATGGGAAACATTTTAAACTATAATTACAATTCAGCCATCACTAACAAAAACTCAAATCACTGTAACAGCTTTCCAAAAGCCACATTCTATGGAGCTGATTTTTTTCTCACACACAATGATCAGAAAGCATCCATTGGAAAGAACAAGACGAAATTAGTTGATGAAGTTTCCTTCATAATAAACGTAATTTGAAGCTAATGAAATACAAGGCAATAATGTAGCAACTCATGAAAATACCTGTTACGAACACTAGACTTAGCACAGGATTAGAAGACCTGCTAAGAGCCAATCTTCCTTGTATGGGAAACAGGTTGAACACAAAATTATGAATCTGGATGCAGCAATCAGCTGTAGACACATGCAACCAATGCAGAAACACTATTTACCATATTTATACTATAAAAGATATATCTAAAGATATACTGTAATGACCATCATTTTGCAAGCCATTTATACAGTCTTACATTTTCTGGCTAAAACATTTCTTCTGCCATTTCCTTTGGAAATTTCTTTTACAGTATATTACAGCTCAAGCTAGGAGGCTTGACAGCTTACATTTTCCCTTCACTTAATTTCATTCATATTAATCTCTGCCCTGGTAAGCTTCCTGTGCTCTCTGACATCTTGCTCTTACAGCTTGTCTTCAGTGAAGAAGCATTTCAACTTAGAGCACAATCTTAACTATTATCTAATGCTACACTGACTGCACCATTTTAGTCTGTGTACTCAGCTAAATTGGTCTCATCATCATGTCAGCTGGGTTTTGGCCTACATTTATTTTAACGTGAAAGAAAACCTTGGTCGTTTTGCAAGAGTAGAAATAAGGCAAAAATAAAAAGAAGTCTCTCTATTAAGCTAAACAGTTTTAGCCCTGTGAACATTAATTAGCATTTCTACTGCTCAAGGGAATCAGAAGTGCTGGACAAGCAAAGCTAACGGTTTCCTAAGATCAGACTTAAAAATACAGTTGGGCTGTGCTGGTTTACCTGATAGGCTTTTCATCCTCTATTCTATTTTTGATCTTTTTGAAAACCAAAACTTTGAGCAGGAAAGTCACAGAAAGACCTACATATTTTACAGCAGTTATATCAAAGACATTGAACTTTCTCTGTGAACGAGGACATCTCTAAAGAACAAGCTGAGAAGTCTCTTAGCCTGCAAGGCTGACTAGCATTCATTTGCTTTCATTTTCAAATTAGAAAAATGTCTGGTTTATAATCCAACACTAAATTTGAGAAACTAATATAAAAAATCAGGCAAGAACAGGACTTAGTTTTCAGTATGACAGTCACTAGTAAATATCAATCATTTCAACAGGGCAGCTTTAAAGAAGAGAAGTCATGCCAGGTCCAGTTTTGTCTGAGAGAACTTACGCAACTGGCTTCGGGTCAAATAAAAATAGAATCTGAGCAGAGGCAATAACCCCTCAGCAGCAAACTAGGAAAAGAGGGAATATATCATTTGTGGCAGAAGACAGCTGTATGCCTCCAAGAAGATTAAACCTAACACTAACTATATTCTGCCTGTTCAGTCTTTGATTATGCTCCATCTTAAAAGCCCATGCATTAAACACATTGATACCTATCTTGAGATATATATATACCAGCTATATTTTTTAATGTAAGTCAAATGATGTAAAAGAGCATCAGTAAAATGATTTTTCCTAACTACTGTATTTTACCAACTCTGAATAAAGCAGACACCAAACAGAGGAAAGATGTTACTTGCTTTCTGAACAAACTTGCACAGATCCCGACTGTGTGAGACTTTCTAATTATGTTACATTACACAGGTGGAATGTGGCACCAAAAAGATAGACAAAAGACTTGGATTAAATAAATGTAAGAGGTATTGAAAAGGTTTCTTATTGAAGATGTATATCTGATTTCCTCATGGGCAGCAGCTGGGTTTCTCAGTGAACTCTCAAAAAGGGAGGGGGGGGAAAGGCCCTCCATTATCTTGTCACCAAAATAGAGAAGTTAACCTCTTGGGGTTCATAGTCATGCTGACAGGCACTGTATACAGTCACTAATTTTACACAGCAACGTCCAGAACCCCCAACTGTCATTAAATTCCCAATGTGTCTGACAGATAGGTCTGATTTTTATCTTGAAAAGCAAATACAAGAAAAAAAATTAATAGAGCAAAATTTTCATTATTTATAATTCAGGATTTCATAATTGATCATTTCATTCAAATCTGTTCCCTCACAGTAACAGACAACCACCAAATTTAACCACCAACCTCAAAGCAAGCTGCTGCAGGACCACTGTGCCAGCTACGGAAAGCATCAGTGCCTGGGGCAGATGATGGGTGTGCGACAGTGGGATAACCAGGCACAGCCCATGAATGATCAAGGTTTCTCTGTTTTCAGAAAGCTTGTCTCTGGAAATAGTGAAGCAACTCAAATCACAAGGATCAGGCCTTCTGGAGGCCTCTAAGTTTCAATACGACAGCTACTGCCATATTAAACAGCAACAACCACTTCACCTTTAATTTGACTGTGATGGTTATTGTTCTCAAATATTTATACCATGTGTGAACACAGGCAATGACAGAGTCACTGCAAAACTCATAATCTAAAAGACACAAGAACAGACCAAAGAACAGGGATAAATACAAGAGGCACAAGTAAATGACATGGTTATCTGTGTAACTCCTCTGATAAAGTCTATGGCTTGGAAGTACTCCCAAAATTCACATGCTGGTATGAACAATCAAAAAAGTTCTGGACACTTTTCAAAGTTG
Source organism: Psilopsiagon aymara (assembly GCA_024733675.1). Lineage (NCBI taxonomy): Eukaryota > Metazoa > Chordata > Aves > Psittaciformes > Psittacidae > Psilopsiagon > Psilopsiagon aymara. The sequence continues at coordinate 20,695 of JANRGW010011156.1, read as the reverse complement.
TTTTCTTTCATATTTTTTGCCAGAGAATCTAGAAATACTATAGCAGCACCTACTTCATTAAGACTTCTTACAATGCCTAATTCAGAGTTCAAATGTGCACAACAATGAAAAAGTTTTGTTTTGATTGAAAATACATTTTTCAAAATCTTTGCCTATAGATGCTACCAAGATCATTTACTCAAAAAGCAGGAAAAACATTGTTCATAAACAATCAGACACTGAAGTACTGATTTATCTGACCTGTCCGAAACCAATTAGACATGTTAATCACATATTACGTTATCCCTGTAGAAGCATCACAGCAATACAGGAAATATTCCCCTGAGACACTCAACAGATACACCCGAAACATTTTTCTCAGGTAAAACTGAGTGCTAACTGAGACCCTTCTTTGTAACATTTTAAGAATTAATACAACTATTCAACAGCCAGAAAGAAATTACTGGTTTTCTTCTGCAGTATTCTAAATGCACTAGAACAATAGAAAAGTATTTGGAGAAAAACCTATCTTACAGTATATAAGAAAACAATTTTGTGCATTATATGAAGGGCATATTTTTGAAGCATTGTAAAAATAACCAAATTTCAATGAAGAAAGGCAGTGCAAAGGAGCAGACATTTTGAAGTGCAACTCCTGCTACCGGCCTGAACTTTTCTCTATCACCTCCAAATAAAAGCTCCTTGATACTGTCAATAGCTAAATGAAGAATAAAAAAAAAGGGCTCTAACCCCTTTTGACCCCTCCGTTCTCTGCATCCTCCACTGCTTTGCTGCTCTTTTGAAAACACTTCTGTACTTTGAATATCCTGAAATACAAAGGCTGTATGTTCTGAACAAACAAATTTCCTGTTTCATTTCTGTCTCAGCCACAATTCTAAAAAAAAAACCCACAACACCAAGCAAAACCCACAAACCTTCCCCCTCCCCCTAAAGAGGCAAAATATTACAGTATAATAAAACCATAAAATTACACTCAGAAGTATTATCAAAGTGGTCATAGTGATAATATGCATACAACTGTTAACACATACTAGCCTCTAAAACACTTATTTGCCTTTCCATAATGAAGACATGGTAAAAAGAAAAGATAGTGTGGAATTAACATGAGAAAGCTGGTAAGTGGGGAGGCAGAGCCATACAACAGACAGGGGAATGAAGCAGAACAGGTGAATGATAACAAGAATGTGAGAGGAATTAGAGGAAGCACAGCAAGAAGTCTTAGTAGTGAGAACATGCCAAAACAGTGACAGAGCAAGAACCTTTTGTCTTCATTTCTGTTTGAAAATTATAGTAGCTTTCTTGCCTCTCAATATGCTTTTTACTTTGGGAGAACTTCTCCATTTTAATGATAAAACTCAGCTCTCCTTGTGTACTTGCTACATATTTTGCAACTCACTGTGTGTTGCCTCAATTTTCTCTTTTGGAGTACCAGTATTTATGCAGTCTGTAAGACTGTTTGTGGTCCTGGACTGAAGGAAACCAAATATGGAAGTATTCCAAAGTCCACTCAGGTTAATGGGCAAATTTCCACCCATGTTTGTGTACTTTAGATCAGATCTTGTATCCTGTAAACATGAAAAGCTAACAGCAGGAGGAACAACCTCCACTTAATGCTCTAAGAGCAGCATTCAGAAGATGGCACAAACCACCAATATATTTTCAATTTTCTCATTGCCATTTTGACAATCTCTACATAAATTAAGGCAAGTTTCATCACTGCATCAGGATTTGAGCCACAGAACATCAACCACATAAAACCATTACACAATATAAATATTTTATACAGCAATTTCATGCAATTTAAGTCAAAAATTTCTCCTTCATTAACTTGAATCCTGCCATACAGCTGTAATAGCAACCCTTTTTGGAGCCACGTAGACTAACATCCATATAGACATATTTGTTGGACTTTCCTGCAATTACAACTAAATGTGCTGCATACCATCTCCCCCCCCGCCTCCAAAAAAAAAGAAAGAAAAAAGAAAAGAAAAAAAGGAAATCAAAGCTCAAATTATTGAAGGAAATAAAAGAAAAAAACATAATGTGAATCAAATATACTCAAAACACGGTTGGTTTAGAGACAATCCAGTGAAATATAGCAGTGTGTAGAAAGCAAAGCCTGTAGAAACTGGGCACATTATAGAAAGAAAGCAAGCAGTCATCCATGCAAAATTACCCCTATTGGCCATCTGAGAACTGACAATGAAGTCAACTGTAAAGGCAGCTGAGACCAGCAGACTTCCCTAATTAAAATGGGAGGGGGATCAATGTATATATGTGAATATACAGATATTTGGCAAAAAGCCACTATGTGAGATTGATTAATAACTTTATATAGACAGATACATATATTTATTTTAGCTGTCCACTTCATTAAAGCCATGATAATTTTCTCTGCATCTGCACGTTTGCTTTAGCAGACACAGAGTAAACCAGGAAATGTGTCCTTCTGAACTGAGTATCAAGTGAATAACTCTATACAGAAAATGAGAAAATACAGCTAAACAATTTTGGTGTATGAATGTTTATTTATAACGCACACCTTCAGTTCCTGTAACCCTGTAAAATATGCATTTGAAGACTGATCTTCAACAGCTAGGAAGATACTTATGCTTATTCCTAACCTACATCCATACACCACTCTCCTTCACTGAATGTAAAGGTTGAAGGTGAGCTTGAATAATTCTTATATTATTAAATTCACATGACAGTAGACTTTAATGACATCACTCTCTTTCAGAGCAGGGGAACTATTTTTATTGTTTTTTTCATATTTCTTTCATTAGTATGCTGAAGAAAGTTGGATAGTGATACTCCTGTGATACTCAGAAAGAAGACCCTGTCTGACTATGCCAGAAAAGTACAATTTAAGGGGAATCAGGGCATAAACACAGATCACTCTTTCTCTGTCCCTGGTTCAGTACATGGAGCTTGGTTACTTGTGCTGAGCTTCGCTGCTATTCAACCAGAAACACCACTGGAAAATGCTGACAAAAGGCAACTGTGTTGCTCATTAGCATATTTATAGGAGTACAAAACATTCAAGGCTCTAATTCCATTTACTTTACTTGGCTGTATCAGCAGGCTTCAATGCAGGAATAGGGACACCAGTATGTACCTCAGCCAGTTCCCAAAAAAACTTTTGTTAGTTTCTTGTTGAACTCCAGTTTCTTGTCCTCTGAAAGGTCCAGCTGCCTTTTAGACAACAGGAATGCTTTGTGTTCTCCTGGATGTGAGATGTAGATTACCGGTCAGTGTTGAGGCTGCTCCTTCCAGTGCTTTTGAAATCTGTTTCAGCAATCAAGAATTCCCAAGGGATACAAAATTTTGTCAGCACTGCTGGTAGCTTACAGATCCCAGTGGACCCAAGGCTATCTATACTGAGGCTTTTATTTACTGATGGCACAGCAATTACTATAAATACTAAAGCTGGAAGGAAATTCAAATTTTACAAGCTCCTCCACCTACAGTACCCAGCTTCTGAAGGTGCCATGTTTGCATTTCAAATTCTGGAAACCAATACAGCATTTGGGTCTCCTTATAAAGGAAAAGTAGGCTGCAAGATCTCATTTAGAAACACAGCATAGAGAAAGTGGGGGTCATAAGACTGTGGCTTTGATTATTCTTAAAAAAAAGAAGAATTGAGCTTCAAAGAAAAAACTGGAGGCACTGGAGGAGAGCCAGAAAAAGTCATGCTCAAGTATGGAATATATTAAGAAAAAAGAAAGCTGGATCTCTGATAGAACAAAAAAATATTTCTCTGGGGGTTTATGGTTTTGTTTTCTTTTTTTTTTTTTCCCCAGCACGAAGACCACTTTGCTCTGATAAACCCTATTTTAACGCAGCCAAGAAATGTATTCCTATTTAACAGACTTCACAGAATGCTTTCCAAATTTAGACAAGTAACTGAAAAAGCAACACAAAAGTTTACCCCTTAAAATTGCAGCCATGTTTTTTACTTCTTTTTCTTAATTATACCATCTAAACAGCTGGAATAAGGCTGTTTCCCATCAAAGCCTGACCAGCACACTTTAGCATATTGTCTCTTACGTATTCATAAATCCTGTTAAAAAAAGCAAACTCTTTAACAAATAAAAATGGAAATTACAATAAAAAAGCATAAAATTAATTGCATTTTAAATGTGATACTTGGAATGATACAATAATAAACTATTAATGACCTATCCAGACGTAATAATAAATTCTCCCATTTTTATTGTTATTTAGTATTGCAAGCTTTCATATGCTCTAATTGCTTACTTTATAAGCAATATTTGTTAAGAAATCTGTAACTTCCAGGCATTTCCACAAAAAGTTAGGTTTTAATAATTTTAATTGTTATTTTTAAAGGTCTATTTGTTTAGAGGATTTGAGATCAAGTGTGTATCTATTTAAGTTGGACTTTGACACTTCAGTGTCCTTGTGGAGCTGTCACTATGTTATTTAGGAGCACAAGTACTAACAGAAGCTATGAGTCATTCAGGCTGTGATTCCACAGTGTATTTCTCTTGTTGGCAAAGCTGACTTAAGCAATTCCTTCCACCACCTCTATATCTTAGCAGCTCATTTGTTCTCTTCACCTTGCCCTGAGCCCTTCATTTTAATCCTTCATTTGTGCCAATACAAAAGTTTGTCATGCTCCCAGGTGAACCAGACTGGAGAAATTATCTATATTTTAAATAGCTATACAAAACCTCCTCACATGTTTTGGCAGAGAGATTTCTAACTCAGAGTAGGTCCCTGATCAGAATAACCAAACATCCAACCACACAGATTAGGTTGCCTACAAGTAGGTTGGGATGAAGAACAGGAGAGAACAAGGAGAGATTTTGGTCAGCTTTACTTCCAAAAGAAATGCTTATAAAACTGCTATCTTTGATTTATCTTAGGTACAAATATTCATCCAATTCAGTGGTATCAAAACTGCCTTACTACAGTTCTTCAGTATGCTTAAGAAATGACAACCTCACCACAGCTCATACTCAGTTTCCAAACGACAAACTTCTCTTCCTTAATCTGGAATCCCATTGGAAGACCTAGTGATCTACAGAAGGAAACTTAGGAGTGTCCCACCAGTGGCAGGTTTGAACAGCAGTGGCTGGACAGTACAATGCAGTAGCAGGTACCTGAAGGTACCATTTGAGATGAAATGGGTTGTTTTCCAGAGATGTCTGTCTCTTACTGCAGGAACTTCCTACACAACTTTGACCACATGACTGCCTCTATAATAGTCAAAGTTAGCTACTAATGCCACAACTATCAGCTTGTCTCCAAAGACCTGTGAATGTCAAGAAGCTTTCCTCTTGCTGGATCAGTGAATCAAGGTTCCAAGTTTCACAGGTCAGGAGTTCAAGAAAGCCCAGTTTCCTCTTACATGGTGTAATGAAGTAAACATTCCTACAAAGGTATTAATCTCTTAAGTTTTCATCGACCACCAACCTAGCTTCCAAGTAAGTTTTCAAATTGAAAATTTTCTTTAAATCTGGCCTCTGTAATTTTCTTATCCTCTCACTGTGGGCTATTACTTTACTTCTAATACAACAATTCCATTTTAAAACAAAAAACACAGTCTCAAAGACAGTAACATTTCATGCAAAACTACTGTGTACTTTGGTTCCGCGGGAATAATGAAGAATATTGATTGGGGCTGTCAAAACAAGTTAATTTCTCAGATGCAGGTTCATAAAAATCTGCAGAAACGTACCCTGACACCAAGGATCACTGCAGATATTTTTAAAACAGATGTTTACAGTTAGAGGAAGAATTTCTAGACCACATATCCTCAAAGACTTCCATAGTAGGAAACAGCACTGAAAACACAGCTTTGTTCCGTAGTACAAAGATATTCATAATACTACCAGACTATTCAAATGCCCTCCACTCTACAGCTAAAATATTTAGGAATTCTACGCTAATTTATCTGTGAACAATTCTGGTACAAAACACCTTGTAACCAATACACTATCAAGTTAGAAAGTATCACATATTTATTTGTTTCACACAGCAAAGGGGCATTTAGAGGGCACAACTGTAACAGATCAAAGCTCTATTACTTTTTTGGACTACTAGAGGAAAAAGAATACAAGGAGAAAAGGTTACTTTGAATATTGGATAACTTACTGGTCCTTTAGCCAGTCCTTAACAAAAGGAATGGAAAAGAATTCTGTAAATGAATCATCTTTCCTCTTTGAGTTGTTGCTGATAAGATTTAAAAAAAAAAAAAAAAAAGGAAAGAAAAGAGAGGAAAACAACTCATATTAATTTAGATTTCAACTATTCAATTGGCAAATTAATGCCTTTGGTTCATCAAGCATAATTAATAGTAAAAGCCATGATTAACTTACTTGTATAACCACTCAGTGAGGAAATCACAGGCAATAAATTTGGTCCTTATTCTCTAAAGATAGAAGATAGTTTCAAATTATTTATTATCCTTGGATTGGACACATGTTTTTACTACTGGAGAGGAACAGAAGCTAAATTGACTGCTTTTATTAAATCAAATATGCAGTACATTACTCTGTCTACTTTCATACTGCTACTGCCAACAGCCAGTGGCTCAGCCAAACTTCTAGAAATTTTGTGGAATGCTTTCAAATGCAGTCAGAAATGACTGAGAAAGTTCTACATACACTATCTTGACATTTGCTGCAGTGCAGCTGTAACAAATATCTCCGGTGTGCTTTCTAAGTGGCAATCTCATTGCAAGGAAATTCATAGAATTCATATATGAAAACACATTGTAAATTACTTGCCATTTTGTTCAAAGTTCTATCATTATACTTCAAATACTCCATTTCTTCCAAGGCACAGAAAGAACATTGATGGAATATTGTTTCCTCCTGCATGGAACCGGCTTGAAGGTCTCATAAATACTTAAGACACACAGAGTGTTATACGGCTGCTCAGATAAAATCATCAGTTGGGTAATGTAGAAAGGAAGGTCGAACATACGTATATCCACAACCATGTGTACCATGGACATTACAGAGAATCAGGTAAAAAGTTCAAAACCTGGAGCTTTGGAGCTAAACATCTGTGTCCTTTGCTCCTAGTTCTAAGACTTTTTTTTTTTTTACTACTATGAAGACTGTGGTGGATTGATTTTGCAAAATGCTATGCAGTGGGTTATCCTTAGTGACTCCTGCAGCCAGTACCTATTTAGCTGGACAGCACTGCACACCGTAAAACACATTTTGATTTAGAAATTCAAATAATTAATTTTGATCAATACAGAATTAATTAGAATCATAGAATAGTTAGGATTGGAAAGGACCTTAAGATCATCTAGTTCCAACCCCCCTGCCATGGGTAGGGACACCTCCCACTAAACCATGCCACCCAAGGCTATGTCCAACCTGACCTTGAGCACCGCCAGTGATGGAGCATTCACAACTTCCCTGGGCAACCCATTCCAGTGCCTCACCACCCTTACAGTAAAGAATT